>VZRS01014575.1:0-250442 GCA_013398055.1 Ifrita kowaldi | reverse complement strand
CCATTTCCCCTCCCCGGGACCCCGGGCCTGCCGGCTGTGAGCGCAACTGCACCAGAGGGGAAAGTGCCCACGGCCTGCGGCCGAGAGAGACTGGTATTGGGTCTGTGGTTCTGTCTCCTGCTACTGCTGGAGCTGCTGTTGTTGGTTTACCTTGTTATATGTATTAGTAAAGAACTGTTATTCCTAACCCTATCTTTGCCTGAAAGCCCCTTAATTTCAAAATTATAATAATTCGGAGGGAAGGGGGTTGCATTTTTCCATTCCAGGGGAGGCTCCTGCCTTCCTGTACAGACACCTGTCTTTTCAAACCCCAAAAAGTGCAACTCTGAGGGAGAGGTGGATGGCAAAATCTGCTCAGCACAGGGACCTTCCCACCCCACTGCCCCACAAAGTCCCACCACCACGGGCCAGCTGGCTGCTTGCACCGGCCCTCGAGTCTCCTTGACCTCTGGGATGCCCCCATGCCCAAGGGTGGTGCTGCTGTGGCTGGATTTGAATCCCTGCATCCCACTGCTCCCTGTGCCTAACAAGGAGGTGCATTTTTGCGTCTTGAGCACTGACCCTCTACCCCAGCTTTTGTAAAAGCCAATCTGGCCAAGCAGAGCAGGTCAAGAAGGGGGAGCTGCTCTTGTGTAGCTGCCCTTTCCCTGCTTTGCTTCCTGCTGATGTCAAAGCTCCAGAAGTTGAAACCTTTCGGAGCAGCACCACCATGGTACCTGTGGAGCTGCACTGCCTCACCAGCTGAAACCTACTCAGACCACAGCTCTGTTTGCTCTTTCTACCACAACCGCAGTTGTTTCGTGTAATGAAAGTCTTCTCATGTTTTAATCAAAACCTACTTACGTGCTGCCATCAGCAAGGCAGGCTTATCGCTTTGCCTGGGTCTACATGCACATCCAGAGATGCCAGTTTTCCTCCAAAAGGCAAAGAGAACCGGAACCTGGTCGGGAGAAAATGCAAGCATCAGGGTAGGAAGGTCTTGTTGCATTAATAGTCTTAAAGTACTGAATGATAACACATTTTACAGTCACCCATTCCACTGCAAAGTTGCTATGAAGTACTTCAAAGGCTGACTGCTCACCCATTTTAAGCCATAATAAATGACCACACAAGAGGCAATGCCATAAAGACTCAGGTCTGTGATCTGTAAGTATTCACACCATGGAGCCAGCCAAGTCCTATCAAATCCTATATTGCTTTTGGCATTTCTACACTGTTCAATGCTCTTGTGAGTGCCAGGTTATCCTGAACTTTATTATATATGGCTTTGAACATTTCATCAAGTCCTTCTCTTGCTGGAACAATAAATAACCAGTCCTAACTAGGCACAACTCTGGAAAATTAAAATTGCACTGACGTGGAAAATTAGCCCCTGATAGCAAGACTTCAGCAACTGGACCAGTGGGACTGTGCAGCCCAGCCCGGGAAACACTGAAGCTGGTGGTGGGAAGGATTTAGCTGCTTGAAGCAGAGGTGTCTTGTGCTATTTTAGTCATGTGTGTGTCGTGCCCAGCCCTTCCCTGCCAGTCCAGAGGGGCGTGGGACTCGCAGGGGCTGCGTGTCAGACATGCCAGGCCCATACGGGTGTTTGGGGCACTGTGGGATGTATAAACCGGCCAGCCAGAGGCTGGGCAGGGTAAACAAATGTGCTTAAAATAGCACTGCATGACTGCATGTAGGCAAATGAAGGTTGCATTGGCACATCTGAAACCCTGCCCTGTGCTGTCATCCTGGTACCTGACGCAAGGCAGGGGGGAGATTTGGTCTCCTGGGCTACAAAGATCACACTGATGCAGTGCTCAGAAAAAACCAAGGTGGGGAAGGAACGATGAGTTAGGTGGAAACTGGAAGGGTGTGTGGCCTTTTGGAGGGGTCCCAACTTTGGGCTTGAGGGTTTTGGTTCCCTCTCGGTCATGCCTGAGGATCCTACGCCCTCAACAGGATCCTGCCCACAGCTGAGTCCTGCAGCCATCCCCTGCAAGCTGGAAGGTGCAGATGGGGGTGTGTGCCTCGCTGCTGGCTCCATGGGCTGCAAAGGTCTGAGGGGATCCTGTAAAGGAAAAGAGAAAAGAGGCCTCATCAGCGCTGGGGGAACTCGCTGTGAGCTCAGAGCAAAGAGGCTTCTCCCTGCTGGAAGCGTCTGCCGCAGCCAAGGAGGGAAAAAAATCGTCTTTGTACACAGTCTTTATAAATAAGTAGGTTACACTGAGCTCGTCCCTGACTCACGCTGCTGTCATCCCAGGGAAGCAGCTCCGCCAGGCTCTGAACTCTGGCTGCCCGGCAGGATTACGTGGAGAGGCAGCTCAGGGGAGGGGTTGGACTCAGCCACACCACACAACTCCACTGCAAGCTCCTCTGGAAACAGCACAGAACTGTAAATTTCCCAGCTCTTCTGGGCTTGAAGAGATGAGCCTTGCCGTGCCCGACAGCCCTGCCACATTTCCCATCAATTTGTGATCAGGCAGGGAGGAGAAACCACGCATCCCTGTAGCACAGAAGGCTCTCCCCAGGCAGCCTGTGTAATTTGCTGGGGGAAGGGACAATAATTTAAGCTTTTACCTTGTTTATAACTGAGCAGAGCATCACTTCAGTCTCTCCTCTTATTTCCAGTGATGATATCTGCACCAGTAAACCAAAGAGAGTCCAGGCATGGCCTCAAGCAGCAGCACAGAGCCCTATGAGGTTTTTAAGTGCTAGCACATTCCCTGCCACCGTTTTGGCCCATGGCGCCCTGGGATGTCCCAGCTGGCAGCCCTGGGGCTGGTCCTGACCGCAGAATGGGTGAGCTCACCCTGTCCTGGGGAGAAAATGAGGTCAGCTCTGAGGACATGAGCTGGGCTCTGGGCATGCTTGCCTGACCTCAGGGCAGAGAACAGGCCCTGGCCAATTGCTCACTGCTGCAGATACTGTCAACATGAATAGACTCTTTTGCTCAGGAAACCATAGCACTGGGGCCACGTGCCACAAGAGTTAACAGTCTGATGCTATCCTTTCGACTGCTGAGGTGATCTCAGGGGCTGCCACTCACTTTGCAGGTTTTCTGCAGGAAGCAGAACACCCCTGACCTCTGCTTTGGCAATGTTTGATGCAGATGCTTCCACAGGACATCACTGCATCCTTAGAAAGCCCTCGTTGTGCTGGTGTGTGAAGCAGCTTCTGAAGGCAAGGTACAGAGCTGCAGGCAGGCAGATGAGAGAGATGGAGCTCGTGCTGGGCCCAGGAGCTGCAGCAGGTAAACTTCTCCTGCAGCCTTTCCCCACTGAAGTGCTAATGCAGAGCAGAACAGAGCTTCCAAGCAGTGCCTCTGGCAGCTCAGCACTGTCAGCTCGCCGGCATACCAACGGTGATTTCCCGAAACTGCTGAGGAAGCACAGTGTGCCCCAGAAAAAAGTCCTCAGAAACTTCAGTGAAAGTTTAGCTTAGTGCTTTACATTGCAAATTCCAGCTCATGGCTGATGGAGGGACAGCTCTGCCCGTGTCCCTGAGGTCCCAGTGCAAACAGAGGATGATTAATGGCCTGGGCTCCTCCTTCAGCCCATGTTCGAGGCTGTATCTCAGGGGATTGAGGTATCACTCGAGAGGGCAGTCGGCCATCCCTTGGCACCCCACACAGGCTAAGCAGGTCCAGTCCTTTCCTATATCTCACACCAAGTCTAGGCTCCATTCTTGCCCTGTGTAAGCCTAGTTTGAAGCCTAGAGAGTTGCTTTGTATGACCCAGACGGGAGTCTGTGTGGGCTATAAATGTTTCTCCTCCCAGAGAGAGGCACTTTTAGATGTAGGACCTGTGGCTCTGGCTGCATCGGAGCGGTGTTCCCTGCCCCCAGCTGCCAGAGAGCTCAGCCAGAGGCTGCAGCCTGGGCTGATGGCTCTGCATCCAGCTGCAGCCTCAGAGAGATGGTTTCTGGTATCCCATTGTGACTGTGCTTTTCCCTCAGCCACCACAGACCTTTGCTCCAGGCCGTTTTGATGCTTTTGGAAGACGGCGTATCTAAAATGCAAACGCACAGCTACGACAGCTTTGAGCTGAAAGATCACAGGACACCTTTGCAAGGAGTTAAATTTGCAGCCATGAAAAAACAAAAGCAGCAGTCTAAGCAGGTTTATTTAGGGCTCAAAAAGCAACCTGACATTTGAAGTCTGTCAGGTATTTTCAGAAGTCTGCCTCTATCAACATCACCTCTATACACGGAGCCGCTTTGTGTCGGTGCTTATGTTCTACGTTGTCATTTTTCCTCAGCACAACCACTGTGTACCAGTGGGGATGTCACAAAATGCCTTCTGAAGGCTGGAAAGAAAGCATGAAGGGTTGGGGAGCCAGGAAAAACCAGGTACAAAGCTCCCATGGCATTTGAGCAGCAAAGCTTTGGACACCCATCCAAAGCCAGGTCGTTGTCCTCACGGTACCTTGCTGGTTCTCAAAGCATCCAGTTAAAGATGAGCCCTGCTGCATCCCTAAGGAACTGGCACTAGGTGTGTAGCAAAGAGATAGGGATGGCTAGAAGTTTCCAGGACACTAAAGAAGCACCACCTATTTTCCTTGGAATTCAGATTATTCATAACATGCTAGTGCTAATTTTGCATCTCACCTAACAGGTGGTCTATTAAGGTTTCTTGGCTGCAGTTGCAGAAACAGTACTTCTAGGCTTTACAAGCAGCATTTATCATGGCTGGCAAGGTAATTTATTTGTGTCTTAAATACTTGTAATTAGACTGCTTCATAGCTAGTACAGTGAGGAACAAAACAGACTTCAGTAACATGCGGATAAATAATTCAAAGAGCATTCCTTAAAAGGAGCATTTGTTTTTCCTCTCTGTTCCCCTTGTCACTTTGAGTTCCTTGATCTAAAAGCTGGGATCAGTCTCCCCGGGGTTTGCAGGTCACATAGCTGCCACCCCTCCCGGGAAGTTGGAAAGTTCAGAGAAAACCAAAGCATTTAAGAGGAAAAGAAGTTCTGTAATGTCAGCTTCTCTATTCTGGAGAGCCAGCTCCCAGCTGCTGCCTCTCCAATAGGCACTCCACCCAGCCCTCAGATAATAATCACAAGCTATTTCGCCAGCTCTGTTTCCTTCTACATTTTTGCTGTTAACTCCATCAGCTGAATTGATAGCATTTGGTTCAAGAGCACAGAGACTTACAGAGCAAAAAGTTGTTATTTGGGTTCTGGGTGATAAAAAATTTTGCCCCTTGTCCTGCAAACTACACAAGCACGTGCAAAGCTTTGTTTCAAGGAGTAAGAGTAAAGTTAAGCAGGGGTCTTGAAGAAACAGGGTCAAAAATGCATGGGGTGCTTTGCCGGAGTGAGCTGTTTTCCTAAATGGATGTGGATATTTGTAATGCCACATTTGTAGGAAAAATCACTGCCATACCCTGCTCTTCAGGCTGTCCCTAGGGGAGGAGCAGCTCTGCTGTCCAAGGACCCAGCTCTTCTGCTTCCACTCAGGCAAAAATCCCACTGAGAGCAAGAGCTGAGATGGCAGAGTGGAAATGGCAAAACTGGATTCAGATTGGCACCTGGTCAAAAGCCAGGAATCTTCAGTGGTAAAATGTTTTTATTTTTCAAAGCATGCATCAGTTTCTGAAGCATATGTTAGTTTTCAAAAGTGTCATTTTCTCCCTCAGTTGCTCACAGTTTCCCTCTCACACAGAATTATTTTAGCAGCCCCAAATACGTGTATCTGCATGTGCAAACTTCAGCAGCACGTTCAAGAGACACTGCCCAATACACTTCAGTCCTCATGAAACTTAGAGTGTCTGACATGGAAAGTTTGTATTAGCTTAAGCTTGAATAATTCAATCCATCTGCCACAGAGACCTAATAAAACTCCTTTTGCTGGACTGGTTTTCTCTAAGGCTTCTCTTCATCTGAGCAGGTCTCTAGGGTTGCTTTTCCTGGCCACATGTGCTGCATACAAACAGCATCCGTACTCAGGCCCTGGTATTTCCCAGCAAAATCACCCTCATGAACCCCAGGAGGGTTTTCTCTCTCACCTGCTCACATGACATGGTTTCAAAACATCGTCTCTGCTGTCCCAGCACACAACCCACGTCTGCAGGGACCTGTGGAGCTGGAGAGGTGCACATGTTTTCCCAAGGGATCGAAGAGTGCTTCAGCCAGCACACCAAGGAAACAGCTCAGAGAGGGTTACTGTGCACACAGGAGAGAGCAGCCACGTCCCCACCAGCCTGAGGGCTTCCCTCAAAGCCCAGTACAGAGCTCAGTGTACTCCATCACTCGCAAGGGTTTTCTTGGGGTCCCACTGACCCAGATAGAGCAGAAGCTCTCTGTGCCCTGGGACAAATCCATGCCCAGCTGGCCAAGCTTGCCCTGCAGGAGAAACCCTTTTTTTCAAAGGCACCTGTACCCTCCACTGACTGATCCCCATTCCCCACTTGGTGAACACTTTGTCCTTTCCCTGGCATTCAGTCCTGAGAAAACTAATTCAGCCTGGGCAGTGACCATCTCCCAGTCCAAGGGCTTTCCATCTGCATGGAAAGCAGCTGTGTTCAAGAGCCTCCCATTCCATGCCACCATGTCAAGCGAAAGTATTTTCCACCCCCTAGCCCTCATCTCCAGCTCAGTGTGGCAGGGAAATAGGGATGAGAAGGTGAAGCAGCCCTCCAGACAGGGTGGTTCTGCTGCCACAGATGTGCTGAGAGAGGCCCTGGTGTCACAGAATCATAAAGCCATAGAGTAGCCCGGCTTGGAAGGGACCTTAAACATCATCCAGTTCCAGCCCCTGCCATGGGCAGGGACACCTGTCACTATCCCAGGTTGCTCACAGCTCCATCCAGCTTCTTGGACACATCCAGATGGGGCAGCCACAGCTTTTCTTGGCAGAATTCATGTACCTGTGTGGCCAAAATCCTTCAACACCCAGGAAATGACAGCAGTTGCCAAATGGGAGGGGGAAACTCAGCTGGGTGCAGGCAATTGGTGATGGTAATTTTCAGCAACGCAAACATGGGGAAGCTGTCCTAACCTTCTGCTCGGGTTGACAGCACTCCAGGCTGTGTTCTGCCAGCTTTATTTATCCTGATTTTGATGGGAACAGTCAGGGGCTGGAGCGATAACTGCTGCAGGTTGATGACAGAGGCTGGCACGCAGGGGTGACCAGAGAGTTAGGATTTCTCCTCACTGAGCTGATAGAAGCAGCTCAGATGTCTCTGTAAAGCTCCCATTTATGGGATGGTTTGGTTGAACACCCTCTGCTTCATCACATTGCTTAGTTAGTCCTGGTTTCATACAGCACTGCTTTCTAGCAGCTACTGCAAAGATGGGAGTTTCCCAGTGGGGAAAAGTTGATTACAATAAAATCAGCAACATCTTGCCATTAATTTCACGGCAGTAGGATTGGACTAGAGAAAATCTCTACAAGTCTTTGAGTATTTTGATTCCATGAAGAGCATGCAACTAGAAAAATACTTTGCTCAAGAAAAGTGTCTGTAAACAAAAGGGAGCTCAGCTAAAACTGGGATATGTGAGTCTGAGAAAACTCAACACACCCAGTATCTGCCAGTCTGATTTGTAGGCAGGAAGTTCCAAGATGATTGTTGTTTGGTCAAGAACCAGAAGTTTGGGCTCCATTTATGAGCTAGATAATCAATATGGGCTGAGGCCAAACCCCACAGCTTTTCTAAGGCTAGGCTATTTCTTGCTTCATATTATTAGGCACAAGAGACAGAGCTGACTTGGATTTGCAGAATCTTGGCTCAGACACAGTAAGCATTAGCATGACTACCGAGGATGAGCATATTCTCAGTTAAGGCCCCTCCAGGAATCGGGTCTTTTCATGGAATTTTAAAAGCCCAGTTCCACTGGAGATGCAGCGTTCATTTCCACCACAGCATCACTGGTGTGTTACGTGGGGCACTATAAGATTACACCCAGGTCATACTGGGGTTTTAGAATTTTTCCTTGTTTCAGCCCTAAATCTGAATCAGCCCAGGCAGATCCTGGAACTGCTGCTCCCTCTACATCTCTGCTGCTCCTGACTGTGATCAGGCTTTCCAGCATCAGGAACCACAGCGGCTTCCATCAAGCACCCGAGTTCCCGCAGAAAAATCCCTTCCAATGTGGTTTTCCCTGTGCTACACTGCTGAAATGCAGCCAGGAGAGAGGCTGGATGCACTGCACACACACCACAGAGCAGTTCTGAATGTGAAGGCAAGAATAACTTCACCCCATAAAAACTCCAAAGGGAATCGAGGCAGCAATTTTGGTGACAGCAAGGATAAAAAGCGTCTTTTTCTCTGGGAGGCTTGTCTGGAGAGTTTTTGGGTGGCATTGGGAACTTAGTACAGTTTTCCACCTTATCCAAAAGATGGCACTGTGAACATTGCAGCCACGCTCTACTGCTGCCCGGGTCTGGCCCTGCTCAGCTCCTGAGGGCTGATCACACAGCTCACCCTGCTGTGGCACCCAGCCTTTTTGCAGCATTTTCCATAGCTGGTTGTCTTTGTCCCAGAAAAAAGAGTAAATCAGAGCCTGACTCGGTTCCGGCAATGTTTGATTCCTCTCTAAAATCCAATTCCTCGGGTTTTGGAGCAGCTTTGTGTTTTAAAGTGAGACGGGATACAGGGAGAAACAGGAGAGGGATGAGGGGGAGAGGGGATGAGAAGTTGTGAGAAGGAGCAGATGAGAGCGCACGGGTGGGAGTTGTGTCAGCAGTGGGAGAGGAGAGGAAAGCGAAGGAAGGAAGAAGGTGACAGGGTCCCTCCTTTGCTCACCACGAGAATTACCTGGTTTAACACCTGGGGGGGACATCTGTGACTGCCCGGAGCAGGATGGGGCTCCCACTTGGTCAGTCCAGCTCCAGCCTCACGCTCGCACTGCGTCCCAACGAGAGAGCTTTGTAGAGAGATAGGAAAGTAATGCATCCGATTTTTCAGCAAGCACAGGAACATCACACAGGAGTGCTGGACAGGAAGTGGGAAATTTTGCATTAGCTTGAAACTACAGAAGTTTAATTATACTTACATGCCTTTCAATCCAATTTGTAACTTTTATGATGACCCCAAGGGTTGTCGGTTTGAGTTTAATTGACCTATTTGCAACCGAGCCAGTTCATTCCTACAGCTGGGGACACTTCTTTCACAGATTTCAATTCAGTAATTCAAGCTTCTGAGGCCAAAGGGACCATTAGATCATGTAGTCTGGCCTCTTGCATATGGACTTTCATCCAGACATTCTTCCGAGCTGCACAAGATGTGCCTGGCGAAAGCCTGCATCCCAAAAAGGAGCTCAGGCTGGACCAGTGTTCCCAGGGATGGGCAATGCACCATTTCCCTTAATCACTTGTTCCTGTGGGTAATCACTCATTTGGAGATTTAAATGTAAGCATCATCAGGATCTTGGTCATCCAATATATTGCCTGACCCAAAATGTTTAATGAACAGTGCCTGATGGACATGCTATTAATTCTTTAAAGCAAAATTTTTAAAATATAAATTGGATTATGAAGTACTTAGGAGATGTTAATTTTGCCGAGTGGTCTGATTAGCTCCAGATCCAGACAGAGCAGACTAAACAGCAGGAGTCATCAGTTGTTCTCTCAGCTTTAACTTACATTCTTGTGAAAACTCAAGCCCTTCTGGGCAATGGCATGTGTTTTACAGAGCTCAGGTTTTTAGTTATCCTTTGGAAGCTGTGACCGGGAAATGCCCTGTAAGACACCACAGATGGCTCCTTCCACGCGCTGCTTGGCAGATGTGCAGGAAAATTACACTGGAAAGTTGGCTCTCAGCTGGGCTTTGCAGTGAGGTGCTAAATGCATGTGCTGTAACACTTTGTGATGACGTGCTTTGGGTTGTTGGTTTGGTTTTTTTGAAGTTTCTTTGCCAAATTACAAACCCAGTTGCTGGCTGGAAGCTCAAAATCTCCCATCTTTACAGAAAAGCGAGCGGTGAACTGATGTCTCCCAGCCTGGGATGTGGCACTGCCTTCTGGGGCACAGGCACTGCTCTCCCTGGTCTAACAACACCTCCTCATCCACCCCAAGCTGCCTTTAACCCTCCTTCCTCTTGCTTTAACCCCTGGCCTCCTTCCCCCACTCCTGTCACCTCTTCTCTGTTGCTCTTTTCTGCAGCTCTCCAGGACAGCCCCTTCCCTCATGGCCATGAGCTGAAGGACAGGAGGACTTTCTTCTTCACTGCTGCCCAACTAACTGGGGACCAGATGCCATGAAATAACTTTTAATAAGGCCAAACACTCACCTGTCAGTCTGAGACACAGCAAAACACAGCCGGGGTCTGCACGCTCATACACGGGGCTTCTCTTCACGGCTGTGCTCAAACTCACTCCCCACAAATACAAACATTGCAATAGCCCTGCAACACGTCCCAAAGTCTGTCCTGGGAGCTGGGAAAATCCTCTCTTCCCAAAACTGAAGCCTCCAGCACACACACAGGGCACACAGGGCTCGGCCATGCTTGTTAGGAGCACTTTATGTCTTTGCAGCCTGCCTGAGCGTCAGGGCTCTGCCACAGACAAGGGGCTCCTTCTCCGTCATGCTTCCACTCCTTCCAGCACCGAGGCACGCTGCTGCTTTCCGGGGATTCAGGCAATTTGGGGACCACTGGCTGACTTTTGATACTATTTAGGCCAGGCTGGATGGAGCTGGGAGCGGCCTGGTCTAGGGGAAAGTGTCCCTGCCTATGGCACAGGGTTGGAACTGGAGAATCTTTAAGGTCCTTTCAGCCCAACCCATTCTTTGATTCCATGATTCTGTGATTCTATGATTATTCTTATTACAGTTGTTTGACCAGGAGAAGCAAGAAGCTGGGCTCATCAGAAAATCTGAGGGCAAGGCATATCATACCTTTTGGCCACAGGACAGTGAAGCCCTGCAAACCCTGATGTGGCAGTCTCGGGCAAAGGTAAGGTCTCAGCTCTTTGGAGCAGAAATGTGGAATGCTGTCACTAAAAGAAACTGCAAAGGGAATCTTGAATTAAATTGGGATTTTAAAATTTAACGGCATTTAAATTTTAAATAGTCCAGATCTCGGCAAAATGAAAGCAGTATTTCTGTTCCAATGTGGAATGGGCCAGATCCTCTGCAGCTGTGAGTCGGTGGCCCTCTCTGCTGGAATCAGAGGGACTTAATTGATTTGTAGCAGCTGAGGGTCTGCCAGCTCAGGCTCTCTCCTGGAAACACACCACCCCAATCTGGCTGGTAGTGCAGCCTTGATGTTTCATTAATCCACAAGAAAGCTCCTGCCAGGACAGACACATGTGGCTGAAAAAAAGGAAGAAAATTACTCTAAAACTTGTTATCATCTGTCATATTATTGAAGCTAATTTAAAAAACACTTCCCAGGCTCCCTATCTCAAAGGATGTTGTTTTTCTTTCTCTGTGTGTGTGTTAGGAAACCACTAAGTCTCGTTCTGTTTTTCAGGCTCTGTTTCTCTCAGGAGGGCGAGGGCAGGGAGTCAGCGAGGAGGAATAGGAAAGACCCTTCATGCCCTGCCAGCACAGAACCATTCCCCACACTCAGGGCTTTGTCCTTCAAAGTTTGAAATGACTCATTGATAAAGGTTCCCACTGCTTCCTTTGGGAGATATTTAACAGCCCTTTCGGGCTTCAGTGTTGGGATGTTTTTCTTGATAGTCAGCCTAGACATTGCTCTGCTCCGTTTCCTCCCATTGCCCCTGGCTACGCCTCGCCCCACCCTAAACAATTCCTTTTGCCCTCCTTGTGTTGATACTGTGCATATCAGAAAAGGAGGGGGTGACTGACACAGAAATAACACAGAAACACATTTTTAGTCTAGCCTGCAGAATAATTTCCAGCCAAGTTGCCACAGATTATTACTTACCCATTATCTTTCGGACAAAGAATGAGGACAGGGGTGTGAAATGGCATCAGGGCTGCCTTAAGGGTTTAACCATCTTGCACCTGCTGCCCATTCCCTTCAGGTACCACCACCACCTCTGGGAAGTGGGCCTCGTGCTCCTTGCTCCTTTTAGGAAGCACTTGGCTCATTGTAAAAATTGAGTTTAACAGAAGCTAAAAGATCCCTCTGGATGAGGCAGCATATGCAAAAAAAGGATTTAATGGCAACATTATATCATAATCACAATCTGAAAAGTACTTGAAACTTGTGTTTATTGACTTCTCTGCCGCAGTAACAGCCTGGCAAAACAAAAGGCAAGAAAAGCTGACAAATGCAGGGATACAAATGCAGTGCAAAGCAAAGCACAGCCAACAGCTTTACTGATGAGAGATGCACTTTTCCTCCCTGGTTTATAGCAATTGTGCAGCTTTCTCTGTGCTACTGAAGTGCAGCAGAGATTTTTGGCTTATCAATAAAAGTTGCTTCCAAAGCTGTGCTTTGAGTATCTCCATAAGTTTTGGGGTAAAACCTCACCCTCCCCAGGTCTTTTGTCTTCCTTATGTGTTAGGATTTCAAGGCACTTCTCAAAATGCAAACAAAAAGGTTGGCTTTGTTTTTGGCAAATAAACAGCAAAGAGAAATTGAGTTTGTTGGCCCAGCATTGCTGCATACTGATATTCCCTGTAAAAAGCATCACCTGCAGAACTGGGATGGGCAGGGAAGGAGGAGAGAGCTCACCTGATGTGCTGGTGTGACTCACAAACACAGATTTTGGAGGAAAAACTCCAGAAACACCTATTCATGAGTATTTCTGCACATAATGCCTTAGAGCATCAGAGCAGGTCACCAGAACGGGTTAATTTTGGGGAAAGATTCAAATATGATCAGCCCGGGAGAAAGCTGCACCTCAGAGGCAGGAAATGGGAATTGTTTTGTCTCCTCATATATGACTTCAGTGGACTTTCTCCTCACATTTCGGGGTCATTGAAAGCTTTGAGCTGCTTTGGCTTTGTTGCTGCCATCTGGGTTGTTCAGTGGAATGTAAAAACCAGTGAGGTCAACAACACATCTCTGGGGATGCAGACTGCAAGCTCAGGAATGCTGCCTGCATCCTTCAGCACCGAGGGGAAGCACAGGCATCACCCCTGGTGGCATTTCTCCTGGTGGCAGAAATCACACACCTCCGTGGCCTCCTGCAGGGCAGCAGTTCTCTATCCAGGGGAGATGCTCGAAGCTTAGGGACTAATTTATTGAAGTCTGTGGGAAAAAAAGGCCTGCAGAAATAACTGGAGCAAGGTTTTCTTGCTGACAGCAGGATTGAGGCAGAAGCACAGCTTTCCATACCTGGATAAAAACTAGGCATTTAGAGTCTGGACTTAAATTTCATAACGCTCTCATAATGAGGGAAATCAAAAGGGCCTTGAGGATCTCAGCACTCCTGGGTTTACAGGGAGCTGGGATCTAAAAAAAATTGCTTTGAAAGCCAGGCTCTAGACAGGATAAACATATTCCTGGGGACAGATCTGATTAGGTGAGCTCCTCTGAAGGGGAGCCATGGTATAAATAGAGCTGTGGTTGGCCTTTCTGACTCAGCTAATCTGATCATTACCTCCTGCTGGCCTCGGGGTCACCCCATCTGACCAGCTCTGCTGACCCCTTGGAATATCCCAGCAGCTCCCACTCCAGCAGGTGACTTGCCAGTGGCTTATAAAGCTAAAGAAGGAAGCAAACCGAGGGAGGGAGAGCATCCTGCAGAATCTTTTCAATATCCCTTCCTTCCTCAGGCAAAATGGATGTTCCTTCTGAAGAGCTCTTGAGGTAAAATCACTGACCTAGCAATGTAGCAATGTTTTTTTTTCTCTTAAACATTGCATACAGGCTTGTATACATAGAAAATTTATAAATTATACACACCTCAGTGTGCATCAATACAAACGTGGAATTACTGAGCAATGCTAGTGATGATAACCATTAAAATAAACTTTCTTATTAAAATACACTCATCAGTTTGTGCTGATAAGTTTGACAGCCTCTGGTGTCACCAAAGAGCCAAATTTCTTCATTTCTTGAAGGAATTCGTGTTTTGCAAAGCATTTAAAAACTTTAAAAAAAGGCAAAACCCCAAGCCCAGATAATCTCCTCCTGTTCATGGAAGTGGTGCTGGAAGCTAAAGCAAGTGATGTGTTTGCAGCATGGAGGTGTAGGCTGGAGTGACACAGTACTTCCAGAGAGCAGTGACAGACAGGGTGAGACCCTACAAAAATCACCAAAATTACACTGCAAGAAAAAAACCCCCAAGATCTCTCGTAAGTACTGGCAGTGCATACAATCAATAATTTTTAACATTATTCCTGCTGATTTAGTTTAGCTTTTTTTTTTTCCTCTTAGTAATCTAACTGCTCACAAATGCCTCTGATTATTTATTCAGTATTTGGCAGGTTGAGCAACAACAGAAATATCTCTTATGCCAGTCCTGCTGCCTTGGCCCTGCCACCAAGGGTCCAGCAAATGTCTACTCTGTGTCTGGGTCCTTTTCCTGAGACTTCTATGGGAGGCTGACTGGTGTCAGAGAAGACCATGGTGTTATTTCTATTTGCATTCATTTACTGGGCATTGGACTACACAGGATTCTGTATTTAAGTCTCCCAGCTGTAAATTGATCACTACCAGTAAATTGTATCGAAAAAAAGTCACGTGAGGACCCCAATAGTATAAACATCTCTGTCTTTCTCTGTTCTCTGACTCGTATTGTCCCTGCCCTCTTTTCTGGAATTTCATCAGAAGAAAAGATAAGAAGCAAAAAGAGAAATTGAGATTTTCCAAGTGTGCTGCTGACCTTGGAGAATGAAGATGGTATTATTGCAACAGGGCCTGGTTTTCACTGAGTACAAACATTCATTCACTTCTAGAAAAATCAATGGTTGCTCAAGGTGATCACCTAAATCATAAAATGGTTTGGGTTGAAAAAGACCTTAAAGCTCATTCAGTTCCACTCCCCTGCCACGGGCAGGGACACCTTCCACTATCCCAGCTTGCTCAGAGCCCCATCCAGCCTGGCCTTGGACACTGCCAGGGATGGGGCAGCCACAGCTTCTTTGGGCAGAATACCAAGGCACTGCAGATCACTGGTCCCTTTCCATACAGAAGGGACCTAAACTGTTTAAAAAATAAATGGCTTTCAGGTAACATTCTGAAGACTTTACATTTTCCTCTCTGCAGTTGGAAAAAAAAAGAAAAAAGTGTGTCCCGAATTTAGGCACTGCACCCAAGAACTTGTGCCAACAAATTGATATTTTCATTACCTTGCAGTCTTTAACTCTGCTCCTGGTAGCATGCAAGCAGCTGAAAACAGGAGACACTCGAAAAAAAATTGTTCCCTGTGAGGGTGGTGAGGCCCTGGCACAGGTTGCCCAGAGAAGCTGTGGCTGCCCCATCCCTGGCAGTGTCCAAGGCCAGGCTGGATGGGGCTCTGAGCAAGCTGGGACAGTGGAAGGTGTCCCTGCCCATGGCAGGGGATGGGAATGAGATGATCTTTAAGGTTCCTTCCAACCCAAACCATTCTGTGATTCTATAATAGGAATTTTAGATGGCTGCATGAAGAAGCACCAAGGAAGCAAAAGATGTAATTCCTGAACCACTGAGGAGACAATTCAGTGATGCAATTACTGCTAAAGCACTCACAAAGTGAAGATCCAAACTTCAGCCTGCTCAAGGTCAACATGACTTTCCACTGCTTCCCCTGGGCTTTTGCACCTTAGCAATGCTCCACTAAACCATACAGAGATCCTGCTTAAAAACAAAAATGCTGTCTTCTCCTTCTAATTCAGTTTCCATATGGCCTTGTAAGGTTGCAAACAATGTTAAATCACTCCGAGACCCAGGTGTCCCTCCAATACTTCGTTCAACTCAGCTGGAATTGTCCATTTAGTCAGAAGAAGAGGTGTAAGACACAGCTGAGTCGGCACACTTGTCAAAACATCTTGGCCAAGGAGTCACTGGAATGCCAAATACGACGTGAGATTGCAAGAAGATTTTTTTAATGCTTGCAGGAATTGCAGTGCCCTGCCTGGAAATTCATAGAAGAGTAGGGAAGAGACTTTGCTGCAGAAGGATGTGGGCTAGTGACTAAAGGAGCAGTGTGGTTTTCAAGAAAGACTCCAAGATTTATCCCTGGCAGCTCTTTGCACTGTGACCTTCAAAAAGTTACACGAGGCATCAGTCTAATAACACCTAGGGCATGGGTAGTAGAGAAGCTTAATTAATCACAGCCTTGAAGTTTCAAATCCAGGCACAGGAGGTGAAAATCAGTATTATTTCAATAACTTGGGCCCTCTGGCTGATTATGTTCAGGGTCAGATAGCCAGAGTGATTTAAGAAGGACATGTTGGCAGGTGCCCTGCAGCTGGCCTGTGACAATTCCCTGCTGGGTGCAGGTATTTTTAGCTGTAAATGAACCCACGGCATAATTCAAAGATTTCCCAGGCTGTGGCATGGGGAGCTGCTGTGGAATTTAGGAGTAGATCTGTGTAAGCTGCCAGCCATGGAGAGTGGACAGCACCAAAACTTCCTGGAGGAGAGGAAACGGGGGCAGAAGTGGGTGTGGATGGAGCAACCGCAGGGTGACTCCTGGGCAAAATTATACCTTGCACGAGAAGATCTCATCATTAACTGTACACTGTGGAGGAGAGTCCTCTTTGATCTGCTCTAAATGCTCAGTTTAATTAAATTCCTTTTATTCTTCTTGAGAAGAAAGAATAAGCTTAACTAAAAGAGTTACCTTCTCTCCAGTGTTTTTCCTTTTATTCATCTCTAAATGGCAGCTCCCACCTTTTGAGCTTCCCTTCCCATGAACTCTTTTATCTGGTAATTTCAACGTTCCATTTCTAGACCTTTCTATTTCCTCCAAATACTTTCAATTAAAAAGATAACCAAGAATTAATACAGTATTTCAGATATGCCAATAAGCTTGGTTTATCAAGGAGTGTTGTAATATTTGCAGAGCCTGTTTTGCATCTTGGACTGTGCAGTGCTCACACAACTTGGATCTTGGATGTCTCTGCATTTGAAGTAAGGATTTTCACTGTCACCAATGATGACCCACTCTTTCTTCTTTTTCCTGAGTGATTTTCAGCTTTTGTGAATAGCTGACTTTTGGTGTAGTTTCTTTTTTTTCCCCCACTAAAATCTGATTATTTTGTATTCATTCCAAACAGAAGATTCTGCTTGCTCTCATATTTCTCTCTCATCTTGCTTTCCTAGAGTCTTCTAAAAGTTTTCACAGCCATCCCTAGTCCTCGTGACCTTCAAGCCCTTTGTGTAATCTCCAAAATTTCTGACATCGCCGCTCACTCGGTTTTCCAGACCATTCATAAAAACACCAAAGAATACATCTGACAGTGTGGATCATCAAGACACCTGCTTCTAATCCTTAGACAACGTGAAAATGTCTAATTTTTCTCAGACATTATTTTCTCTGTCTTATCTAATTTCTAAGACTGAGTAGTAATTTAACTTTTGCTTAAGGTGCTTACAAGGAACCTGATGAATAAGTCTCAGATATTGGCGCTGTGAGATTAAATAAAAAGTACTTTGAATAAGGAGTTCTGCATGAAAAGTTGTCTCTGATGATTCTCATCTTATGCTAATATTGTCTATTCTCCTTATGCTCCTAATGCCAAATTGCATTAGATCTTAAAATGACAATATTTTGGAACATAAAGACGGCCTGCTGATATTTTTGATCTCTGTATTTCAGCACAATGCAACCATCCAAACTGTTCATTTCTTTTTTCTTCCTTAAAATAGCAATCTTAAGTATGTATCTGGGAAGAATAACTGGATTTTGATGGAAAATAAATTCCATTGTGTACAACGAGGGAAAACACAATTATCTCTACTTGTTAAAGCAGGAGATCTATTGTAGGAATAAATCTGCTGGGACTGATATTCTGAACAGATAATTTCTGTACATTCATGAAACCACCTTTAAAAGCCGTCTGCAAAAAAATACCCGAACCCCAAACTGCTGTTCTCTGGTGTTTAGCAGGGCTGCAGATTCAAGAGGCTTTGACTACCATGAATCTTTCTGAAATAATCTGATTTTAAGGAAATCAATTCATCAAGTGTTGAGTCCCTTAGGTGAAAGAGGAAGTGACTAACCTAACACATGAAGGAGAGAAGTTTGCAAGCCGAAGAAAGAGGGCAGCAAAAGGACACCCGATGTTCATCCAGGCTGGTTTCAGCTCGGGTTATCTGTGATCAGTACAGCTCCATGTGACACAGAGCTTTCCTGCATGGGACACTGCCCTGAACAACCCTCTGTGCTGATGCTTTGGCTCTGCAATAACGAGGGCATCTCTAAAGCCGGAGCAATTAGCCTGGGATAAAATCACCCGGTATAAATCCTGCTGCAATTGTGATTCTGAGGGGGAGGAAGTCTGATGTGGCTAATGATCAAAATAAAAAACGTACAGATTCTTCCCCTCCTCTGGAAAATGCAGCAGAGGCAGCGGATCCCGTGAGCTGTGCCGGTGAGATCCTGGGGGGATCTGCTGCACTGTGACTCCCTCCAGCAGCAGCCCCTGCAGCCGAGTGTCCCCAGGCAGGCAGCTCCCAGAGCTGCAGTGAAACTCCACCAAGCCACAAAAGCTCCCTCGTTCAAGAAGGATGCCAATGCTTCATTTCGGTTCCAACGTGCATGGTTGATTTCCCCATTATCAATTTCTCTGTCATTTGCCCCTTTCTTGCTCCTGGTGTCGACAGAGGGATTGGGTGGTCACCCGAGGGAAATGTCACGTTTGTTAACTTCGAGTTGAGCATCCCAAACAGGTGTGGGGAGTGAAGGCAGTGCACACAGCTTTTATAACTGAGCCTGGTGGCCTGGTCTGTGGCCACATGAAAAGGCCAGAAACAGGGATGAATCAGAAAGATGTGAACATCACCCTCATGGATGGATCAGCTTAATCACTCTGCAGGCCTAGCAAAGGGCCACCTGTCTGTTAATGACAGCAAGGGGATCCTTACAGGGGTAATTACTGAGCAGCACATTTAGGAGGCGGGTTGTTCCACTTTAGTTTTAATTACTGATAAAAAGGGAGAAATTAGAATATTTTAATGAACCTCCAGATGTCAACAAGTCGGTCTAATAAATTGGATGTGGAAGATAACAATTTACAGTTGTAATTTGTCATCTCAGAAGCTCCAGTGGGAAACCACATGTTTCAGAGGCTCCCACAAGATCCAGAGTCATGCTGTGTGATAGCTCAGCTCCCACAAAACATTTGGCATCTCAAGAGGAGATAGGGATTTCTGTCTGCATTAGGGCATTTCTGCTCCCTTTCATCCACTCACACATCACTCAGTGCACACTTCATTGCAAGGCCAGGTCTTTCATGGAGTTTTTTTTACCTTGGGAATGAAATTATCTTTACTATCGACTCCTGTCCACTTTGCTGTGACCTTATTCGATCTCTAGGTGAGCCCAAAGCCTTGACTGAAATAGAGAAGCCCCATAGGACTGTAACCAAATAC
Organism: Ifrita kowaldi; assembly: GCA_013398055.1. Taxonomy (NCBI): domain Eukaryota; kingdom Metazoa; phylum Chordata; class Aves; order Passeriformes; family Cinclosomatidae; genus Ifrita; species Ifrita kowaldi. Next base: position 231,078 of record VZRS01014575.1, on the reverse strand, counting down.
CTTTCAGCACACCTTTCTCACAAATATATAACCAGGCAGACATCCCATCCAAGCTGGTCATGCAGATTTTCCCTGGCTGTATGGAGAAAGATAACTCCACTAGGAAAATCATCCAGTCAGCCCTAGGCACCTATTTTTGGGCAGGATGAATCATCTTTTAGAAGCACCTCTCTCTTCACTGGCTCCCAACAGAGCCCAGACTGAGACTAAAACTGGTTTTTTTTATGCCTGCTGTTAAATGAAGGAAGTCTTACTCTAAATCACAGTATCATTATGTTTCAATCCAAACAATTTATTGTTAGATCTTCACGGAGTAAACCCAACAATTTGTCACGCAGTCAAACAGAGAGAATGGTAATGATCCTGATAATAAAATGGGAGGTGTGATTTATTCTAGAAATGCCAGTTTAAAAGTAGGGCTGTTCAAGCTTAGGGCCTTCTCAGGAAAATTAGGTGGCAATCTTAAACCTCAGTAGAGGAAGCCAGATGTTGGTGCTGTGCTCTCACTCCCTCCTTGCAAACACAGTAAAAGTTCTGGGTCTGCCTCCTGCATTTCCCTGCTATTCCTCCAGCTTGGTACCTAGTAGAGTAAACAAAAATAATCTTTGCATACAAGATAAAGTCCTTAATATGTTACATTTATATAACTTCTTGGTGCCCCTTCAGGATCTTGAGTCAGTGAATCAGTCCGGTGAGCTTTTGTCTCCCCTCTGATTTGCTGCCTTATGAAAAAAAATTGTTTTTCCAAAAATGTTTGCTAACTTCGAGCTGAGCATCCCAAACAGGTGTGAGGAGTGAAGTGAGTGCACACAGCTTTTATAACTGAGCACTTCCCAGGCACGAGGCTCTGTGCTCTGTGGGTAGTGCAGCCAGAACAGGCATCACCTGTGCACGCAGGGGATGGGAAAAGGAACAGCCCAACAACTGATCACTGCTGGGTTAGGGAATCAACACACACACCCCGCATGTCTTGAGCCAGATTTTAGAAGCTTTCCAAGGCTGCTACACCCTTCTTGGCAGGAGCCCATCTGCACGTAGCTCTCAGCTTGTGGGTGAGGCTGGATTTCTGGCTCCGGGTCTGCAGACTCCCTCTGCCTCCCTCTGCCCTGGAGGGGCTGCATGAGCTGCCTTAAAACCTTGTGTTGCTTCACAAAAGGAGTAGTGCCAATGACTAAAACCCCACAGAAATGGAACGAAACACCTTGGCTCCAATCATTGATTTCACAGCCTCCTGCCCTCTCTTTCTGGCAAGTAAAAGGAAGTTAAGTGGAGCAGTGTTTTCCTTTCCTCTAAATAAGGCCTTTCCTTGCTGAAGTTCCAGCCATCTCCAGTGATCTTTTTTCTGTCTACCTGATCTCAGACTAATTAAAAAAACAGTCTTTGCAAATGCCTCTGGAATATCAGCAAGCTTAAAGTGAGTTTTCAAGAGAAGGATTCCAGTAGCAAATTCCTATGACTTTGGGTCAGTTCTTTGGATGGAGTGATCTGGCAGGGTTAATTTCTGACAACAGAGGTGTGTGCTGGTTTATACCAACTGAAAGTTTCATCCTGCCTTTGCTCACCAAACGAATGCTGAACTTCCAAAAACTGATGAGATTAACAGGACCTTCTCTTCCTGATAGAGGCAGAAGGGATGTCAATCCCAGTTTCCTCCCTTCCCAACAGAGTTCAGTCCCACTGGTAGTACAGAGATGGGAATCCTTGGGGAGCCTTGTACGCTCCTTAGCTTCTCCATTACTGGGGAATTGTTTCTTTTGAAGCAAAGTTGGGCAGATCTTGTTGATTCAGCAATAATTACACAAAAATACAGAGCAATGAGTTAGTAGAAGATAGGTGCCCATGGTAACAACCCAGTATTTAATAATACCTATCATGAGATGCAGCAGGACTGAAGATAGATGGGTTTTTTTCTGTCTGAAATTAAAGCAGCTCTGAAATTTGGACCAGGTTAGAGACAATGTCCACCCATTTCTTCCAGATGCTTAAGCAGACTGCTAAATTCTAGGAGAAAAAGGGGAAATCACTGCACAGTGACTCTCCTGATTCTTTTAAATAAAATTTCCAAACAAAGGAGGGTCAAATAAGAATCTAGCCTCTGATTTATTTATCTAGTTGAAACCTAAACTCTGCTACTTTGAAAAACCACCATATACAGGCTTGTTTCTAGCCAAGGATTTCTTTCAAGCAGCAGATCCTTGGACCGGGAAGAATGATGTGCTTCACACCTCTCTGTACAACCCCATGGAAAGGGGGAGCATCTCAGTGTGGGGGAGGATGTGCACGTGTGTCTATGGATGCAAAATCCCAGAGGACACTCAGAAGAGCCAAATATACTCCATATCATTGGGATAAAATAAATCATGCTATTTTGCTCACAGATTGCAATGGGGACACAGAGATACTCAAGCTGGGTGTAGATACTCACAGCCTTTGCTATGAGGCAGGGGATATTTGTGGAATTATCCCTCGGTGGACTACGCACCACAGTGCTCAATTCAGCCATAAAAATGCTCTAATTTATTGAAACAGTGCAGTTGGATGACATGAAAACGAATCCAGCTACTGATGCCACAGCTGCCTGGAACAAATCATATTTCACTGCACCTCAGCCCATTCCTCCATCATTTAGGAGCAATCTCAGCACTATTAAAACGTGCTGGAAAACCAGGGCTTGAAACTGAAGTTCCTCTGTTCTCCCACAGAACAGAACTAATTAAGAAATGGCAATGTAGCCCCATCCTTGCAATGGGACTCTGTCCCTCCTGCCAGCAGGGACACCACGGCAGTCACCTCTCCCTTTTCTGTGGGCAGCCTCTCGTGGCACAGGTTGTGCCATGGATCCCCTAAATCCAAGCAGTTTCTGGGACATTGCAGAGCACAGCCCTCACAAATGAAGCTGCGCTGGTTTCTCTGGAAGAGACAGCTGTGCCAAGAGCTGAGACAGAGCAGTTTTGTCTCCACAAGCCTGAGCTGGCAGCACTCAGTGTTAGTGTGGGTGGCTCTGCCTGAGGTACCCTGTGGAAGAGGGCAGGATGCAGGTGCTGGAATACTCAGGGAAAAGCCCTCCTGAGTCTGGCAGAGCTCATGCACTCTAAGGAACTGCAGCATCGCTCTCAGGAAGAATTACTTCATGGAAAGGGTGGTTGAGCATTGGAAGGGGCTGCCCAGGGAGGTGATGGAATCACAAGCTCTGGAGATATTCAAGAAAGGCCTGGACCTGGGCTGGGTGACAAGGTGGGGATCAGTCACAGGTTGAACTCGATGATCTTGGAGGTCTTTTCCGACCTAAATGTTTCTGTGATTCCGGACAATCGGGGCAGACTCGCTGCTGTATCCCTCCGGTGTCTTTCTAAAGTGCTTCCCACTACAACCTACTGCATGTCTATGACCTCAAATAGTCCACTGGTTCATTCTCCACTGTCCCAGACAGAGCAGAACCAGCTGTCTGTAGGAAACACTGCGGCCCTGCTGATGGTCAATATTACTTTATAAGGGCTTTCAAGTGCCAGGAGATTCTGCCCATACACACTGAAATAATGATTTGAGAGCTTCTTTTGCAGCCCCCCCGAGCACATGCAATGTCCTAAAGAGGCATCAAAACTGAGAAACTGGACTAGGGGAGGCTGTTATGCTGGAGAGAGGGAGTGGAGGAATGAAAGATCAGACACTTTCACTGCAAGCCAGAGAAGCCCACAACGAGCACCGGGTGTTTTGACCTCCAGATCTTCTTAGTCCTGTGCCATCTAAATTGGGCCAACTGTAAGGATGTTTCCTGGCCTTCACCTCCACCTGCCAACTCATCTCACAGGGTGGTAACTTTATCATGTGCTTCGATTGTATTTATCAGGGTGACACAACAGGCTGAGCAACCCCTTCACTCACCATCAGCCACGAGCACATCAAAATCTGCAGCTGGAAGGGCTGGCCTGTGACTGCCACCAAAGCCTGTGTTGTTCAGATTCTAGATGACCTGGAGCCCAAAGCCACCACCTGGGAGGGGCAGGGGGGAGCTGCCCAAGGTGAGTTCAAACAAGAGGGTTTGCCCTCGACAGAACCACTGTAAATTGGGGAATAAGCGTTTGTAGGAATGTTCTGTGGTGTATCCAGTTTGGCATTGCCTTTGGGTGAAACCTGCAGCAATGCCAAAGGGTGTGGGTATGACCAAAGCAGTGAAATCATGAAGACAAAGTCAATTCCCTATGCTTCAACCAGAGAAAACCACACTGTGCTTGACTTAGGGAAATGTTGTGGTGCAGCAGGTGAGGGCTGAAGCAATCACCCCTCTTCTTGTGCTCCCAGGCTTCTCTGCAGCACGGTGTCCTGCTGCTGAATCAATTCACTCCGTGTCTGCAGGTTCCTGCAGTAATCCCTGGTTTTACAGGATGAACATGACTGGATGTTTCTCACTGCTGCACTTCCCCATTGGCAATGGGGTTTTTACAGGCTCAGGCTCTGACTGAGGACACAATGTTCTGGCCCAAAAGGATGTGTCTGACAAGACATTTAGAGTGAGACTGCATCTGCTCTTCTGGGGAGACACGAGCCTAATAGGCAATCTGCTTGATTTATGTACCATGAAGCATGATTAGAGTAGGGGTCAGATCCTCATTCATTACATAATTTCTTCGAAATGATGAACCTGGCATGTTTGCTATGATATCCCAAACAAAGAGTAAAAGGACATTTTCAAGGTTGGCATTAAGCTTGTGTTTAGGAAATCCTTTTTTGTTGCTCCTCAGACCTATGAAAATGCTGTGGAATTGTATTTTTGTTTCTAAACAATTTGCTTTTTGTATTACTTAATCTTCTTTTCTTCAGGTGCTTTAAAAACAAGCATCATTTAAACTTCACAAAGGCCTTGTGCCCTGGATTCAGATGGGTAAACTGAGGCAAATGGACAGATAAATCATTTCTCTGAGAGGCTGAGCTCACCCTCCACCACCCTTGCCCTGCTTTACCCACATCTCTCCTGCCTGGGGTTACCTGTTCCCCTCACCTGCCTTGAACCCAGGGTTCCCCACTGTCCCTTGACACCTTTGCCCATTTTTACCCTCACCAGTCTCTGGCACCCTGCCCTCCTTCACTCTCCACCTTGAGCCCTATGTCCCCCACCACGGACATGAGGAAAGGAAAATGAAGATTTTAAAATCTCAGAGGCACACCTTTCATTAAGTGGTTTCCCAGCTGTGGAGAATCTTTGTGCAAGGGATGTTTAGGACCTGATGCACAGTCTGCTGAAATCTCACCCTGGCTTAAATAAAGCCTGGATTGACGCCTAATCTCTGTCTTGAGCAGATATTTCTCAAGTGCAAGAAGTGACAGATTATTCCATGCACACCTTAAATGAAAGAATAGGGGCAGCAAAGGTAAATAATATCTATTATAGCAGAGCAAAGAAATGTTGGGAGATCATTCAGCTGTCCTTCTCCTTTTTAAAAACAAACTGTCAGAGGGAAGAGAAAGCAGTAATTGGGAAATGAGGTGCACTCCATAGCTGAAAAGGTGGTGTCTACAAAAGAACAAAAATCTAATACAATATTCATTTAGAATTACTCTCACTCTGTCTCCTACCAAATAAACATATCATTTCAAAAGATATGTTTATTTTTATAACAATAAATACTTATTTTTGTTCTATTAGGAATTTTTTTTAAATGAGTTTGGCAGTTCCTATGCAATTACTATTTTATTTTCTTAGGCTATAAATTACAAATCTTCAAAATCTACTCTGCTGATCTCCATGCCTAATCCTCAAGCAAGGTAAAACAGCATCTGTCCTCTGAAGCCAGCAGGACATTGCAAGAGGACAAGATCTCATTACACTGGGTTTGAATTTACACTGTTTGTGTATAAACTGATGCTTTGTAGCACTCAGAGCTGCTTTAGAGCCACACAGCCACTGCCTGAAATACCCTGCCCACGAGGAGGGACTGGAAAACATCACATGGCAAGGGAAGCCATTGTGTTGTCTATCTGAGTGGTCACCCTGGCAATGGCTTGGGTCTGTGGAAGAGAAAGAATGGAAAGTAGCAGATTTTCTTAGCTGCTTTCAAATGTTTACCCATCCACAGCCAAGATTTACCCAATTATCCTCCAAAGTTTCTGCAATAAAGCCTGAAATCAAGATATTTTCCTTAGAGGGAATATGTCCAATAGATACATAATCCTGTTTTTTGCCCAGGCTTTGCAGGAAAAGCACAAAATGAGGATCAGGACACATGAGGTCTGGTTAAGGTGATGGCACACACCACATGGGAAGGGTTCCTTCTGCTGTGCCTCATGGAGCACCACTCACTCACAGGGTGGATCAGGAAAGGGTTGGTTTGTGAGGCTGTGGCATGGGATGTGCTGTATCTGCTGCTGCCTGATCAGCTGGAGCTGGCTTCCAGGTATGAAAAATCCAAATTGGACTGAATGAAAATGAAGCTACACTATTTCTGTTGCACTGGTGGTGCCTTTGCTCTGGGCTTTTCTTTACCCTGCTTTGGCAACTGCATCACAGAATCACAGAATGGCTTGGATTGGGAGGGACGTCTGGAGATGCTCCTGTCCAACCCTGTGCCAAGGCAGGATCACCTGGAGCAGGTGACACAGGAGCGTGTCCAGGTGGGTTTGGAATGGCCCCAAAGAGGAAGACTCCAGGCCCTCCCTGGGCAGCTGTTCCAGGCTCTGCCACCCTCAATGTACAGAAGGTCTTTCTCATATTGAGGTGGAACTTCTTGTGTTTAGTTTCTGGTCATTGTTCCTTGTCCTGTCCCAGGGCACACCTGAAAAGAGCCTGGCACCATCCTCTGACTCCCACCCTTGAGACACTTGTATGTCTTGGTGAGATCAGTACACAGCACCTTCACACGGCCAGTGCAGGGCAGGATTTACAAACATTAATGCCCACAGAAGTGAGGAGTGGGAGGATGAGATGAAGGCACCTTCTCGTGCTCCCCACAACCCTCCAGACCAGAACTCAGATCATACACACCTTGCCACCTCCGCTACTGGCCAGTCCCCAGCACTATGTTGCCCCTTCCAGCTCCCATAACACCTCAGTTCAGCACTGCCTGGGGGACTGGAAAGGGCCCAGTCATGATTTATGGGGGACTGGGACAAGTTAGGGTCAGGGAATCTGTCTAAATTACCCCAAGTTTGACTGGCTGCCCTACAGACTGAAATATTGCCCAGGCTTCCCAAAGCTTCAACACTGCTCACCAGTTTTTATTAGAGGTTCAATCACAGCTCAAAACTCATAGGAACAATCTGGATCCCTTCTCTCTCTATCCTCTAGGATAAAGAATAGAAGGGGCAAGCCCACAGACTATCTGTGAATCATACCAGCGCATTTGTACTGAGTGCATTTGTAATACTCTCCTGATAACAAACATTGCAAACTCATCTGTGTGACTGACATATTTATGGAAATTTGGGCCTGTATGGAAATCAGCCAGGGCCAAAGTTTACTGGATAATTCACCCAAAACAAACAACTCACCCAGTGCTATGGAAATGTGATGTAACCTGCTTATTTGGTGACCTCTGTGAATTAGTTGCCCTTCACCCCACCCTCACTGAGACATTGTTTATCCTCAGTACAATTACTATGCAGCTGGTATTATTTGTTATCTCTCTGGACACTCTCTGCAGAGGCACTTACAAATGAAAGGGCAGAGACACTCAAGTACCATCATCAGTTTTCAGAGGAAACTCATCCTGCCACTTCTCAGGCTTCCCTTTGATTTGTGGATAAAAGCAGAGTCTCGAGGAAGCTCAGTCTGGAAACTCTGAGGAACCACAGGTTTTGCACATACTGAAGTTTAACTAATTTTGCAAACTAGAAAGGCAAACCCCCGTGATTAAAACAGTTGATGATATTGCAGCATCATTTATTTTGAATTGTAAGTTTATGCTTATGTATTTTGTATATGGCCATAAACTAAAATATGAGAAGTTCCACCTCAATATAAGGAAGAACTTCTTACACTGAGGGTGGCAGAGCCCTGGAACAGCTGCTCAGGGAGGGCCTGGAGTCTCTCTCCCTGGAGATATTCCAAACCCACCTGGGCATGGCTTCTGTGTCACCTGCTTCAGGTGACCCTGTCTTGGCAGGGCCTTTGGGCTGGGTGATCTCCAGAGGTCCCTTCCAACCCAAACAATTCTGTGATTCTGTGATTTGTACTAACACTGCGTAGAGGGCCATTAAATCTTGTGTAGCAGGGTGTTGTGAAAGCAGTGAAATGACAGGACATGTGGCCACAGCAGTGACTGCCTTCCCAGAGGGAAATCATTGGGTCTGCAGCAGAGCTGACTGAGAATGATGAAGATTTTTCTTGCTGCCAAGTGAACTTTGTTTAGAGATTGTAAGACAATAAAACAAAAAACTCCAAAGTGAGAGAAATTAAAGAACACAAAATTAAATGTTGTCAATAAGAGGAAATAAATCAATTCTTTCCAAGCCCAGCTCTTGGGCTCTGTTCCCGTGTGTGTAGAGAACATCCCACAGCCTTTACATTTCCTGCCTTGTATCTTGCCAGGCTGGCTCTGGTTTGCTGGCTCTCTCGCTGTTGTTCTTGTGATTCCACAGACTGAGGAAACAGCTGCTCTTTAATCACCATTAGGGAGCACAGTCACCTCCCCACCATCACCAGGGCAGGGGTGCAAGGCTGTGGGCTCACTGCCACACGTGTCCTTTCAAATTGGCCAATCTTGTACAACTCTGAAAGAACTGTTTCCAAAGCCAAGACAGACTGAGCCTACCTTTCCAAAGTGCAATTCATAGTCAGAGAAATGGAAAAAACCTCCTTTCTGTCTAGTTTCTACCCTGCAGCCATCCGATATGCTTGTGCTCAGCAGACAACAGCAGAAAGGAAGGCAAGGACAACACAGCACCCTTAAACCCCAATGTCAGCGAAGGAATCAAAGCCATTTATGTGGTGTGTTTACCTTCCAGCTGTTCCACAGGCTGCAGTTCAGTTTCTTCAGGATAAAGGGACACAAAAAATAGTTGCTTTATGATGGAAAAAAACACCAATATCATCCTATTGCAAATGTATGCCCAAGTAAGACAGAAAAGGACACAGCCAAAGAGCAGATGGACCCAAATCCCACGTTTGGAAAGTCAAAAGAGGCATGAAAAAAAAAAACCAAACCAACTTCCTGTTGTCTGACTTGTATTGATTCCCTTCAAGGGACTATGAAAATTAAACTAACAAGTTTTTGGCCTTTAATTCACTGAATCACCATAAATATAGAGTGGATCAATGATTTCAGAGGATTCCTCTCTCTTTATCACTAGCCAGCACAGCAACCTCACAGTGGTTGCAATGAAGCTTCTATCCACAGGGCTTCCAATATGCACACAGGTACCAGCTTTACACACCTCTCCATAAACCCTTTCCAAATCAAATTCTGGTGAGAAATGTGATGTAAATCAAAATATTTTGAAGGCAGAGATGACAACACAGAGCTGGAAGAGACCAAGATACACACACTTTGGAAGGAGTCAGTAATATCCCACAGGAGGATGGAAGGATCAAGTAACTAGATAAAGATTTGGTAGGAAACAAGAAAGGGGAGCTAGTTGGGGAATCTAGGACAGGAGCCAGCTAGCAGAGGTAGGAACTCCCTGGTTAAAAATGCTGGAAAACTCTTGGAGGATACTGGAGCTTGCCAGCAAAGCTTGGTGCAGGCATAACCCACACACATCGAGAGCTGAATGAGACAGGGTGGGGGCCAGAGCTCTAATTCCTCAGGGATTTAACTGAGGATGTACAGGACATCCTAATTCTGGCATTTGTCAGTTTTTGCTCACAGAGTTTTGCAACATGAATGATCTTTTGCTGTTGCTTTTTCTGTACACTGTCGTTTTTCATTTAAGTGAGCAGTGAAGTATAATTTACCCCTACTGAACTCAGAGAATATATTTTCATTTAAAGCTCTTTTACAAGAAGTTTTATGCATTTGTTCCTCAGTGCCCTAAGTAACCTTCCACTGTAACACTGGGAAGACCTGGACTTGCCTGGTGGAATGCATCAGGATATTTTGGCAATAAAATTTAGAACAGAATCCTTACTTCCTTCATTAGTTACATCCCACTTGAAACAGCCACTGAAAATTAAAAATGGGCCCTGAGCTGAACAGGTGAAGTCACAAAGCATCATTTCAGCAGGATGACTTGATCTTTGAAACTGCAAAGATGTGCCCAGTGACTGATTTCTTTTGGCTTTAAGTTTTGTTATGAAAGTTTCTCTCAGCACTGTGGGGAAGGAAAGGGAACCTGTCAAAAGCAGAGTCCTCTCATGAGGTTTTGGGAATGCATATTCTCTCAGCAAGGTTGCAAACCAGGCTTCTACAATGCCCTGAAATTCACAGGAGCCCCTGCTGTCTTCCTAAGCTCTATTACATCCCCTGTCTTTCTAATAACTGTGATAAAAATAGCATGTGATTCCAGTCTGCCTTCAGAGCTGTATCTAAAGAAGACGTGCAGTGACACATGGACATGTCCCAGCTCCCTGGGATTACACACAATAATATCAGCCTACAGATTGAACAATAAATTTTTAACATTCATCTCGAGCCCATGGGGGAGTTCACTCTGTGTTACAGTGTCTCCTGGGTGGAGCAGGCAGCAAAGTTGTGATTCACCAAGTGTGATGTTTAACAGGGAAGAGGCAGGCTGAAAGAAAACAGGGCACTCTCCAAAAACTCTGCGTTGCCTTGTGATTATACAATCATTCCAGAATGGAGTCATGGATGTCCTTCAGTTGTTTGGCACTTGTACCAGATATTCCCACAAAAATGAAGCACTGAGGGCCCAAACCTGTGGGAGAATGTGGCTGCTGCATGTGAGGAAGGACATGGAGCTGTCGGAGTGAGTCCAGAGCAGGGACACCAAGGGGAGCAGAGGGATGGAGCAGCTCTGCTGGGAGGAAAGGCTGAGGGAACTGGGATTGTTCAGCCTGGAGAAGAGAAGGCTTTGGGGTGACCTCATTGTGGCCTTGCAGTGCCTGAAGGGAGCCCACAGGAAAGATGGAGAGAGACTCTTGACAAGGGCCTGGAGTGACAGGACAAGGGGGAATGGCCTCACACTGACAGAGAGGAGGCTGAGATTGAATATGAGGAAGAAATTGTTCCCTGTGAGGTGGTGAGAACCTGGCACAGGCTGCCCAGAGAAGCTGTGGTTGCCCCTTCCCTGGCAGTGTCCAAGGCCAGGCTGGAGGGGGCTTGGAGCAAGTTGGGATAGTGGAAGGTGTTCCTGCCCATGGCAGAGGGGTGGAACTGAATGATTTTTAAGGTCCCTTCCAACCCAAACCATTCCATGATCCTGTGATTAAAGAGTAAGACAGAATACGGAGTGGCCTTAACCCATATTACTTAAACGGGGTAAGTTTGGATGGAGGGCTTCCATATCAGGAAAATTGTAAACTCTAGGGATTACAGGCATCAGAGATAAGGTGCAGATTGACTTTTGAAATACCCCGTTTTGTCCTACAGTGTCCAAAGCAGCCTCAGGTGGGTGTGAAGAACTGAGTGGGATAAAGTTACACCCAGCCTATCTTCACAGATCTCTAGAAATGTCTGGATATCTTTTGGGTGCTCGACACTGGCTTAGCTTGTAAAAGAAGCCATACAGCTAGCCTTGGAGAGTAAACACCATAAATTCATAAATCCATAACACAGGGTAAGCTGTAGAAACTGTGGTTTTATGCTACTCATTTATTTTGTCTTAAAACTGTTCCACAGCTTTGCTTCTCCTCTCTGCCTGTGCAGTCTCTGCCTTCTCTGTTGGGATTTCTACCAGCAGCACACAAAGGGGTGGCTTCTCTACCAGAGACTCAGCTGCCACCTACAAACACATCCCACACAGTTGCAATCTGGTTGTGACAGCAGCTGGGACATAACAACCCATGCTGCTGACACCAGGTGAGAGAGCCTTTGGAATTAAATCCCTGTCTTTAGCATCCCCACTGCTGGAGCCCTTCGAAGGGCTCAGAGTGCAGTGGAAGAGGATGAGAGAACAAAAGGGTACCAGGAGAGGCTGCCTGTTCCATCTCCCCTCTAACAGTAATCTGGAGTGTCACTTGTTCCTGAGCTATTCCCAGTGACCTGAAACGCAGTGAGGAGGATATCAACATGAATTCTGCACCTACTGTTCTGACAACTGACTGTGTGCCTGCACATAGCTTGTTTGTACTGCTTCTAATTCATTGTTTAAAAAAAAAAATACCTTGGAACACGACAACAGCTGCAGTAAAAGAACCAAACTGAATGAAAGAAGTATGGCTCACCAACCACAGGAACTTGCTGATTTGAAATTTGAGTTTTGAATTTTTAAAACTTCGTATTTTAAATGCTACGACTCCTCATGAGAAAGAATAGATAAGTCAATCCCTTTTCCCATCCTGCAGTTCCCATGAAACCCCACAAAAGAGTTTGGGAGGCAGCCAGGCTTGTCCTCTCTATCCTGCTTCCCCTCACCCACAAAACAGAGCCTTGCACTGGGATGGACAGCAACACTTCTAATCTGGTCCTGTCGTTGAATCAAATTTCACTTTTCAGATATTCTCAGCCTTCCCAATGTCTATTTATTATGGAAAAGGTCCATCTCCCATCTAAGCCAGGAAAAGGGAGTTCTAATTGGGAATAAGCCTATCCCTATAGTACGCATTCCGTGATTGAATTTTACCTATTCCAGTTTCCCACACTAAAACTACTTTTATATGAGATCAAAACTTTTGTGCTTCTGAGTTGCTGGTGTCTCTCAGAATCTCTACTACTGTCTACTTCGTGGTTTTAGGACAGAACTTAAGACTACACAAACACACTGATTTTTTTATGAGAACATAGTGAGCCAAAAGACCTTATACACAAATGTTGTCTTAATGTTCGTCATTGTTACAGCACTCCAAATGCACACAGAGCTCGGGAAAATCATTAACAACTATCTATAACCATCACCAGCAGTAAAATATAAAAAATTATCTTTATTCTATGAGGCAGTTAGCAAGTGGATTTGCTTGGGCACAAGAGCAAAGCCCCACTTGAGTTCTGCGTCCTCGTGGGGGCTGTGCACACCTCACTTTCAGCAGCACGTCCCACAGTCCCTTCAGCTGCAGCAAAATCAGCTGCTCTGTTATTTCTGACCCTGTGCAAGAGCTTCCAGATCCATCCCAGTTACTTTGGACCACTCTTCATGGCAAAGAGGGCAAGTGGCCAGCCCTCGTGAGAGCTTCTCTTGGGACTGGAGGCAGTGCTCTTGGCAGTCTGGCTTGACTGAGAGCAGAATGCCATCAAGTGAAAGGATTTTTAAGGAATATCTGAATGAAAGGCTGACTTGGCTGAGAAGCAGATGTATTTTTAGGGCTCTGCAGCACAGTTGTGACACCAGAATTTAATGAGTTGCTACACGACAGCTACGTCAGTGTCAAGCTGAATTTTTTAACACCCTGTAATCTGAAGTATCCTTCTAAATCTCTTTTGCTGAAAACAAAACAAACATCCGTGTTTTCGTTTGCTCTGAGAGAATTGTGTATAGAGTTAGTTACTGCTGATAACATTACAGGTCACAGGATGAGTTGGGTTTTGAGCTCTGAAATATCCACAGTGTGGACCAGCATCAAGCCCACAGTGCCAAGGGCTTCCTCCCCATAAAGCTGTGAAATGTTACACAGTTGTCTTTGGCTATTGCAATCCTTCCACTAAACCCTGACTATCAGGTAACAAACCCAGAGATTAGAAAGCAAATTACTTGGTCATGGTTTTCTTGAGGTCATTTTAATTCAGCATCTTCCTCAGGAACTGTGGAATTCTTAATCCAAAAGCATTTAATCTAGTGTCACTGAGAAAAACACCCATTCATTGCACTTCTAAAGTGCCTCTCAGCTAAAGCTAGAAAAGGTTTTTACAAACACTGCTGACTCACACTGCCCCTAGCAGAGAAGTGTTATTACTATCATTTTATATAAGGCAAGGCTGTAGCACTGATGTGTAAATCTGTACCTGGGCAAACTGAGCAGACAGGCACAAGAATTAATCCTCCAGTTTCCTTTTTCTTCTTTATTTCTACCTGATGTGCACAGGCTGATTATTCTCGTTCTTCTTCTATATATTCATGTGTATATAGGTCTATATATTCATGTTATCTACATATATACATTCATACACTCACACGTATTCATTTATATATTTATAAAAATGTATAAAGCACTTTGGAGAACACTAAGCATTGCAACATCAATACATATTGCACAATTTAATGTTTATGGCAATAATAGTAAATTGTATATATCACTAGTTTCATGGACAAACCTCACAATTCCTATACCTTTTGCAAGAGAACCTAAGAAGTAAAATAGGATTTTGGGGTGATATTTAACATGTCACAATGCTTTCCCAACATCTGAATTCTTAATGATATTTTGTAGTACAGCCACAGATAAAATATTCTGAATTACAATGTATCGTGCAACTGATATTAAGTAAAATCAAACAAGCAGCTGCCAGGGAAGAGTCAGGAAATCAAGAAGTTGGAAAGAAGAACTTGCAACAACTCGAGTTTGAGGGTTTGTGTATTTACATGTGAAGGTTCCACGACTGATCCCAGATTCTGGGCCTTTAGAAAGCGTAGTGCATGCAACAGAATCTTCAAAGAGATTAAAAAATGATATCTGAGTGTACACTTAAACCTTTATTTTCCCTGTAAGGAACACTGAAAATAGTTTCCAAATGAAAGCAGACCTAAGATGCAAACATGGAGTTCACTGGAATTAGATGTGTGTGGCTGTGATCAAGTCGCAATGCCCGAACCCAGATGCTTTCCATTTGTGGTCTGGCATAGGTCTTCCTCACAGAAGGAAGACTGAAAAGATTTTCAACAAAACAAAGAAATTATTGTATTCTGAATTGTGAGGTTTTCTTAAACTCTAACTTTTTTTCTTTGTCTTGTTTGTTTGTTTCTTTCTTTCTTTTGAAAACTGTTTTGTAGCAGCTTTACTCACCCCTGGTTGAGTCGGCCGCCTTCTGCCTCCCCAGCTCATCCAGCTGGGAGCTGAAGGATTTTTCTTCTGGCTACTTCCTTCATGTTGATGACAAGAGTCATTATTTCCACACACCTGCTTTGAAAAGAAAGTCAGTTTAGGAATCAAACACGCTACAACAAAAATGCTCTGTTTCTTCTGACTTTATGGAAGAACATTTTAAATAAGAGCCACATTGGGATAAATATACAGTCATCTGCAAGGCCACTAGCTGTCACTAAGATACCTTTGCTTTAAAGGATCAAACTCTCAGGCTTTTGCTTAAATTGGGTTTCAGCAAGCATTGGTTGGCCATTGACAACACGTACTTCTCCAAACCTTTGTCAGCCCCTGAATGGAGATCACCTCATTTTCCTCC
Source organism: Ifrita kowaldi (assembly GCA_013398055.1). NCBI lineage: Eukaryota > Metazoa > Chordata > Aves > Passeriformes > Cinclosomatidae > Ifrita > Ifrita kowaldi. Next base: position 215,698 of record VZRS01014575.1, on the reverse strand, counting down.
CTTCTGTCTCTTTCTCTCTGGTTGGTGCTCTCAGGCTCTGCCTTACACCATCCCCACAAGTCTCTCTGCAAAAGCCATCGCGTGTTTGGCTCCCTCGTTTCACTTCCTGCAGTTCTGCACAAATTCCTGGCAGAGAGGGAACAAGCTTTTTTTCTCCCTCACCCTGGAGTCTGGTCAGTCCCTGGAGCTGTGTTCAAACCTAATCTCAGCCCTGGACATACTTTTACCATAAAACCATCTTTTAAATTACTCCATATTAGTACTGACGTGAGTGCCACTTCTAAGCAAGTTCACTTGGAGATTTCCTAAGTGCTGGGGGGTGTTGTGACATGAGAGCAATTTCCAGGAGCAAATCCCTGGACTTTGTTTCACCACCCCATTATGTGACTCAGCCATGGAGAGTGTGCTGCAATGGGTGACAAGAAGATAAAGGGCCACCCTTAGTCATGGCTTCCTGAAGGTCAGGCTGTTCTGCCAAAATCATCCAGGAGGGAATTGCTTTGTCACAGGCCAACCTGACACTTGCAAACACAGTTTCCCTATAGCCATCAGCTTGCCTGGGAAGCAAATGGCAATAAATTAACTTTTCATCCAGGCAGCCCTGCTGATATTTTCAGGTGACTTGTGCTTGTGGAAGTGCCCCCGTCTCAAAGGCAGCTTTCCAGATTTTCCTCTCAGCCACAACCAGAGTTTGCTCGTGCCAAATGTGTCAGCACACCTCAGTGTGGTTGCCCACATCAAAACTCGGAGAGGTATTTGGTTTCCTAAAGTCTTTAGAAAGCCTCCAATCAAATGCCACCTCCTCTCTCACTCAACAAAATGATGGCTAAATCTCTGATTTGTTTTCTGTGGCACTGAAGCATCCATAATGTGATTCACTTGACCATGATGGAAGGAGGTGAGCTGTTTTCTTGTTTATATTGTTTGAAGATGTTGGCAATAGTCTTGAATTCCTTTCACAACTTCCATATGTGACCAAAGAGAACTATTATTTATCCCTTGATTTGCCCTGTTGTTTCCCCTCCTCCAAAATTCTAGGTCAGAATAACCTCTCAGGTTTGTTTCCTGAAGCACCAAAAATACACAAATGCACATTGCATCGTTGGTTTTTAAGTGGTAAACAACAAAAGGATGAGGAAATAATTTTGATTTTTTAGTATGCCTGGCAGATAGGGAAAGACAATGTCAGGTCATAAGATATCATAGCTGAGGTGCTTCACTTTGTGTCCATAGGAACAGTTCATTGATCCACTTTGGTCGACTGATCTACTGGAGAAAGCAGCTGATTTAGTTTCCTACAGTGGGATACTGTTACATCTTTTTTGACCTCCTGCTACTTCAAAATTGCATCTGTGTGTTTATAAAACATTATTTATAATGGCCAATTTTAATGCTTAGACTTACCCGTAAAATGTCAACGCCCTGAGACAGAAGAGATAAATCTGCAAACATTCCTCACAGTTAACTGGAAATTACTGGGCAACTTCATAAACTGTGGAAGTCCTTGGGACAAGTCAAGAGAGCAAATGCATCGTGATATGAGTGCATCTCATCTCACTCAACACTTAATTTCTGGGACAAAACCCACGAGAGCCAGTGGAAAGAACAGAAAGCTCTCAGTGGTAGGAATTGGCTCTTTCTCACTGAAAATGTGGGCTAAATATGTTCCTCGTCTGCAGGTTCAATTTGGCCCTGAAAGCTTAATTAGTGTTCCTTAGCAACGGGGAAACATCCTGATCGACAAAACCCGCCGGTTTTGGCTGAGGCTTCAAAGTGCTCACTTCATGGTTATTTTTAAACTTCCCAAAATCACAGCTGAGCATTTCGATTCAGAGTGAAATTCATCAACAACAACAGAAAAGAAACATCCCCAGAGTGATGCATTTCTGAGGAAAAGGGGAAGTAGGAGCTCAGCTCAAACTTTGTGATCTACGGCAGCAGCAGTTTTTTGCCTTTTATCCCTTAATCTAGAGAAGAAAATGGGGCTACTTAGGTGAAGAGGAAACCAAACGGAAAGTTCAACAATTAATGAAAAAGACTATTAATTAAAGAGAGTGAGGAATTAAGTGAAACCATTTGTAGTTAACTTGTGAAGTCTTTTGCTGTCAGCACCAAAGAGCTTCAAGAGGGACTCAGAAGGCGAAGTGGGCAAACAGTAAAGAAAAATCAAAAGATAAAAAATGAATGTAGTTAGTTCAAAATCATAATACTATTGTTTGTTTGAAGAATATTATTCCATCACCATCAGAAATAATGTCTGGTGGCATACTTGTAAAAATCTGCTTAAAGCACTTGCAATTTTTGCATTGTAATAAAATAAGAATGATGCTTACACCTCTATGCATTCAGTTCTGGAAAAATCCAGCAGTAATATGTACTACACATGAATATTTATAAGAGTAAAATAATGATTATACCCTTATTTAATTTTTAAACTGAGATTTTGGATATTATTAGCTCTCCTGGCAGTATTAAGAGGAATAATTTCATAATTCAGTAGTGAAAAGAACTGCAAATGAACCGTAAGTAAATAGAGCTGAATTATCCTTTGCAAAGATCTCAGAGACTGAGGGTATGTGGGTTGCATGTGAAAACCTACAGAAATCAGATATATTTAATGTGTGACAGACCACTTTTCTCTGAGTTCCCATGCTCAGGAAATAAATCTGCAGGCATCCCTCTCCTCTGCCTGCCGTTCTGTGTCCTGGAACAGTGTGACTGCATTGCAGTCTCAGGTGCTTTGGTTTGATTTCATATCTATTGAAAAGGTTTTTAGTCTTAACAATTGCAAGGGGGAAAAAAAAATAATCTTGAAACCAGATGTAGGGAGTGGCAAGAGCACTGACGTTCATCTGGGGAGATGTGACAGGAGATGGGAACACAGCAAAGGAAAGCACAAAGATTATCCCCACTGTGCTGGCATCTCCCTTTGGAGCAGCCCAGGAAGGTTGATACCCAGAAAGGAGCTGTGCCACGCAGAGGTAGGTGGGGCCTCCTGACCAAAGGTGGGAAAAAGTAAATTGTCCTTAAAATGTGTGCAGGGTGGATGCCAGATCTGCAGCAACCAGGGGTTTGCTCTACAGGCCTGCTCCTGTTTGTCCCCAGCATTTGCTTGTGTGAACACAACCTCTGATGCCACCAGCATCCCCAGGTGCCAAATCCCACTCTGTCTCCAGCTTTCCCCTGTGCAGGAAACCAGAAGAACACACGTGAGGAAGCCAGCTCTGCAGAAGACCAGAGTGACACACAACAAAAGAAAATGAAGTTTTGGCAAATGAGACAAACCAGGACTACACTAAATAGACACCCAGTAGCTGGTGCTACCAATGATTAAGACAGAGCAGGAAACAAATCACAAAATCTGGTCTGCTACAACTGACTCCATCAGGTTTTAATCTTAAAATCACAGAATGCTTTGGGCTGGAAGAAACCTTAAAGATCAACTCTTTCCAACCCCCTGCCGTGGGCAGGGACACCTTCCCCTATCCCAGCTTGCTCTGAGCTCCATCCAGCCTGGCCTTGGACACTGCCAGGGATGGGGCAGCCACAGCTTCTCTGGGCAGCCTGTGCCAGGGCCTCCCCACCCTCACAGGGAACAATTTCTTCCTCATATCCAATCTAACCCTGCTCTCTGTCAGTGTGAAGCCATTCCCCCTTGTGCTGCTATTACCTGTCCCTATAAAAAGGTCCCCTTCCTGCTGTCTGCTTTGCCTGGATTGAACGGTTGAGAAGGATCTTCCTGATGGTCCTCCCTGGTTGCAGGATTACTGCTTGGGTGTGTAAAGCTAAGCAGTTGCATAAACACTTCCCTCTCTCAACCTTAAAGGCTTTTCCAAGGCTGGCATTCCTAGAAATCGCATTTTAAAATACTTTAAAGTTGTTTTGTTTTCATCTCCTTCTTTTTAATGTCTGTTTGTGTGCATGTTTTACAGTGCACATAGTATATACTTGCAGTAGTAAATATTTATAATTCACAAATAAATGAGTGTATGTATGTTGAGGAAGGGGACAGAGAAAGTGTGTGTGTGTTCAAGGATTTTTTTACTGATACAGGTGCACAATTATAAACCTTTGGGGATCACTGCTGCATGAGGAAGAGGTGGTAACCTGCACGTATTTCAAGTCTAAAGTCTGCTGTTGTGTTTTTCACACATTTTGCTCATGCATGTATGTGCACAGGGTATAAAGAAGATGTGTATTTTATATATTACTGCATTATTTCTTGTATTGCATTAGCATATTTATTAGTGTCTTTGGCATAGATTTACTGAGCTTCCTACACACATACATTAAATTTATGCAATATACCTAACAAACAGAACACGTATATTTGACACATTCTGCATTTAGAACTGCAACTTCTACATTGTTTGACATATCACATTATAATTTACCATTTCCCTTTGGTTATAATTCTGCCAGATTCGAACTCTTTGCACTGAATTTTTACATAATTTTGCCCTGCTTCTGAGTTGCTTTCTTTGGAGAGTTTGAGTAAAAGGGACTTAGCCATTTTTTAAGAACAAAACTTGTGAAAAACAGGCAGTGTAACCTATGCTGAAAATTGTTCATCTTATGAACATCTCCAGCCACAGGCTGGAGAAGAAATTTAGAGAAGAGCAATTCCCCCAAAGCCACCCACCTTTTTTTTTTTTTAATTTTTTTTTTGTGAAAAGATATCCAGATTGGCCAATCCTTTATTTTTTAAATACATATTTTACTCTTGTGAATCTGGCTCCTATCTTGGCTTTCCAAATTGTGATCTCTGAATGGGGCTGAGAGGAAAACATGTAACAATAAAGTCGCATTTGAAGAAGAATTTTACTTGGATTTTACTTTCTGCTTAGCCTTGACTGACAATGAGTGCACTCCTATAAGGAGATTTGGGCTGTGTTCCTGTTTGAAGCTTAAGGTTAATTTGTATTTTCAAAATGCAGAGCTCTAGAATTGCTTACCAAGACACTCATTTGAAAGCATTCACTTACAGAGCCAGTCTGGCACAATGCAGCAATTACAGAGTGCACACAATAAGTGTCACACACACCTTTTAATGAAGATTTGTCTTTTCTAGTGCCTGTCATGGGTCAGCCCCTTCCACTCTGCATCAGTTGTGGTAAATTCCTGCTCGTTTTGCCATGCCTCTTTTTGCTCTGTTGTTGAGAAAATTGTAAAACAATATTCTCAAATTGTTTTTTCCTCTTTCACCACCCATCCTTGTCTGCTGTTGCAGTAGAGAGGGGTGCACCAAGCCACAGCCTGAAAAAACCCAACCAAACAACATTTCACAGCCTATTTATATTCTACATCTTTTCGTCGAGGTAATTGTTTTTTGTAGATCAGCAGGGAGGGCTGAAAGGGGAGGTATTTCAATGTATTTCTGAGTTATTTAACATTTGAAAGACAAATACTTCTCATCACCACCAAATTCCAGCTTTTTAACTTCATTCTTTAAAGTCCATTTCCAGCTTTTAAATATATTTAGGGTAAATCCATCATCTAAGAGCCTTAAAATTCCGTGGCTCCGATTAAGTAAACACGTCAAAGAAGGAGAGAAAGGAGGAGCAAGTGTGGCCAGAGTTAGAAGAGGAATAAATGTGAGAAGGTGAGACTAAAAGCCAGCATCCACTCAGCATTTTGTAAAGTGTGAATTATGGTGCCTCAGGGAAGCTGTATAATTTACACTGCTTACGGAAATCACAGATCTTTTCCGTGTTCTCACTACCTCGAGCTTGTCTGGCTAAAAATGACCAAACCCACAATTACCACTGGACAACTCTGGGATAAAAAATGATCTTGGGCTTTCTCTCATCCCCAGCTTAACAGAACTTTGCCTAAAAGTACTCAGCAGGGCTACCAGTCTGATGGTGGGCAGCCTTGGACTGGATTGCTCATGGCTGAAACACAGGCGAGGACTGTGAGCTGCTCTCAGCAATCTCCTGGTTTCCTTTAGATCCTAATAATCAACATCCACACTGAAGCAAGGCTGACAGAGAGAGATGACAAGATTTCTTGTGTTTGATTCAACAAGGACGTGAACAACACGGTCCCAAATCTCTGAAGGAAGCGCAGTGACAGAGCCACCACTGGACAAGGGTGGTGATTTTGCTCCCACTTGACCACTGGGCTCACAGGTAATGACTTGTCCTAAATCTCACCAGGTCCTCCCAAAGAAAGTCTGAGGGAGGTTTGTGAAGCACTGGAGCATCTGCTGCTCAAACCTGCAAAGATTAAAGACAAAATGGCTCCTGGATATTTATACAATATAAGAACTTGGTAAAACGTCAGGTTTTCCCTGTTCCCTTTGATTTTTGTACCACTGGTCACTATTTGATCTGTGACATCAAAGCTGAAAGAACTTGCAGCTTAGTTATAGTGATTATTTTCAAGTACTTTTCCTGTGGATTAACAGAGATTAGCAAAGGCACATTTTTTCCAAGGTGTGATAGTAAATCCTGGGCTTTTTAGTCGGGCTTGCTGAGAGTAAGATTAAAAATAGGCAGTTTCTTTTATTTTCTGAATTACCGGGGGTATTGCGAGAGATCTGTGATATCAGCTTTAAAATTCCAGTCTCTGCTTGATTCTGGATTCCCCCTGTTCAGGTAGAAGCTGTCTCTACTGGAGACTGGACATTTTTTGTACTTTTATCTTTATACAAAAGATTTAACAATGTTGTGCTTTAAAATGTGAATGCAATTACCTGTGACCTTTATCACTAACACAGGAGCAAAAGGACCCATTATGAAAACATTTCTCTTACATGAGAGACAACCACAACACGTTTTTGCAAATGGTGTTCCTGAAGGATTTGGCATTTGCCGTCTGTTATAGAATAGCTTCCACCATTTCCTGTGAGCCAAAGCAATTCTCACTCAATTTTAAAGGAGAAAGATCCCAAAAAAAATAAAATGCTCTCCTCCAAAAGTGCTCACCATTCTCTGCCAAGGTGTATTTGTGACTTTTCCACAATTCCACCAGAAGACATCACTGAGTGTGACTCTTCTGAGCCCCCCAAGATTGCATTTGCAGCTTTTTTATGGGAGGGCTCACACAGGGCGGCACTGAGCTGGGTGATGAACAGACTTTGCCTTCTTTCATTCTGCCAGATCATCTCAGAAAAAGGAACCAGCACTGGTGGTAAAAGAGGCCTCAGGCCACATTCCAGCCATCTACACTGGCATCTAAGTGGAGCACTTTGCCTTGGTTCAGCTGTTGCTCTCTCAGGGAGCTGGAAGGGCTCCCTTGCTGCCTTGGCTGACACAGACACTACTGGGCAGGAATTTTAGATGCAAGAGTTGGCAGCCTGAATACGACCCTTGGAAATTAATAAACCAGCAGAGGTTTTCTGCTTGCTTATGCTGGGTTCAGACTGAAAGAGAGGAAATTTAGGTTAGATATCAGGAAGAAATTGTTCTCTGCGAGGGTGGTGAGGCCCTGGCACAGGTTGCCCAGAGAAGCTGTGGCTGCCCCATCCCTGGCAGTGTCCAAGGCCAGGCTGGATGGGGCTCTGAGCAAGCTGGGATAGTGGAAGGTGACCCTGCCCATGGCAGGGGATGGAAGTAAATGGTCTTTAAGGTTCCTTCCAACCCGTTCTAGGATTCCACGAAACAGAAGCTGCAGACCCTCTACCTCAATTCATTGCTCATCCCAGAGCCTTTTAATCATAACATTAACAGCAACATTTAGTTCACATGTTCTGGCGTTTTTCATCACCATGGAGGTCAGATGCACGTATTTGCTGTTTTCTATTTAAAGCTTTTCTGGGTTGCAATGGAACCCTCTGACTCCTCATCTTAGCTCCTACCTACCTCTCTAACTCTTATTCAAACAGGCACAAAGATACATCTGAGCTAGCTGGAGGGGAAGTAATTTCTGAAGAGCAGCAGCCCATGCACTGAATTTTTAACATCTAGTTCTGGCACAGCATCAAAGCAGAGCACATCATTATCTTCCTTTTCCAGAATAGGAAACTAAGGCACAGAGTATCATCATCATCTTGCCTAAAGTCATCCAAGGCAAAGCCAGCAACAGAGCCCCATTTCCAGGACTCTTGTTTATGGCTTTCTGTGCTGGCTAGCAGCTGTCCTCAGACAGTGGACACACTCTGGAAAGAAATATCATCTTTCTTTTTATTTCCAGATGAGATCCTACTCTAGTGCCACCTCAATCTATACAGAAGCCCATAATAATTCCTTCAGTAGCAACACATAAAACTCATTTCCTTTCCAGTTCCCTGATTTGTGGGTTTCTGATCCAAGGTTCACACCTCTGTTGGCAAACACTGGCATAATTCAATATTCTGACAGTACAGGGAGCTTTTTGTGTGAGCTATGGTTGCAAAAAGGAACGTATGAAAAAAGGACTCTCCAGGACAGCTTCCCTTTGCTGGGCAACATGAAATGATGGACAACATGAGATGCTGGACTTGTCATGCAAATGCCAGCCTTGTCCTGATGATGGACATTTGCAGCTTTTTATGAACTCACCATTATTTGTTAGTGTGAGCCTTTCTTAAAACACAGATGTAACTTTGACTCAAACCCCCCACATCAGGGGGAAACCAGAATACAGCCACTTGGACATCCTGGTTCAAGAGATAATTCCCAATGCTTTCCTCTGCTTCAGGGGAGCAGGGTCTTTCCAAGTTCAGGGTCTTTCCAAAACGAATGCCAGGATCAGCTTCACCAACTTTCGTATTTCCAGTAGCAGTGAAAGTACAGAAGTTGGTTTGAAAGTGCAGAAGCATTGCTTAATTGGAAAAAAACCCCATGTATTTCCTTACAGCAGATAGCCTAGATGTCAGTAATTAATGGTAAGTAATTGTACCAGAGGCAGAACATTTACAGCACTGCCATTCAACTTTTTATGCAATGCCTTTCATCTGAAAAAGTCCATTTGCATTAAAATTACTAAAGTCTATTTCTCTTTCACATTTAGGTGGCATCTATTAGCATCAGAAATTAAAAGATTCTTTGTGGGGCACAAAGTCATCAGTCTACTGTTTGAATTTGGGTTTGTCCAAATTTATATAGGCTACAACCTCTAAGGCTGCCTTGGCTATTAACTTCCTATGCTTAGTGGGAGATAGATGTGTAGCTGACTCTCTTCAAAAGTTTAGACAATTCCTCCTGTCTCTCCCTGTTTTTTCCTTCCTAAAGAAAAACAAATCTTCATTATTAACACTTCAGCATTAACTCAGAGAGTCCATGCTCAAAGACTTCAGAGATTTCAGCCCTCCCTTGTTTCAGAATCTCAACAAAGCGGGGTCTGTTTTGCGTCTGCACTAAGATCAGGGACTTTTTGTGTGAACTGGGGAACACTCAATCCTCCTTAAGCACAGGAAAACAAATTTATCACTTGAGTGTTCCTTTAAGTAGCACACATGCCAAGGGAGCCCTTTCAAACAGTCAGACCCAGGCTGTAATACTCATCATAGGTCTTAACAGGCAGGTTGTGAATGAAGTCTAAAAAATGTTCAGCTTTCGACGTGGCATCCACTGCAATAAATTTCATTATTTAGTACTGATGCAGTGCCCTGCCTGTCTTCTGCACATGTAATGCCTTTGCCCTTGCCACATTCATCGTGTTCCAATAAGCTTAAGTCAGAACTTTGTGTGTTGGGACAACTCTGTCCCAACATCCCAGAGAGCCTATGTGCTTGCTTAAAATAGCCAAATCTTCATCCACAGTGTGACAAATACCACCCACCCACCCCAAATAACTCAGCAGAGTGGCGTAGTAGTGAGTCACACTTGCTCAGGACAGCCAGGCTGCCTCCAGGCTGCCGCTGGCATTGATGGATTTGGAAGCAGAGCCGCAGGGAGCTGCCCCCTCCACATCCAGGAGATGTGCACAGCGAATGTAACACTTGGCTGCCTCTCCTCTGCCTTCCTGCAAACTTTGGGAACCCATGAGAGTCTCTGCTCCCACTCACTCCTGGTCTATTTGTGCTTCACATCAGCACAAGGAGACTGGAGGTGGCTCTCCCCCTCTTCTGACTTTCATCTGGCTGCCACAGTCTGGCACTTTCCTCCTTTCTCACTGCCTCTAGGACCACACTTTAAGCTGGTCAGGGAAATAACTCAGCACAAGAAGTTTTGGGGGGACATTATTTTAACCTGAGGCTTTTTGGCAGTCTCTGCATGCTTCTGCATGGCTGCGGCTGGAGGGATGGGCAGCTGTGCCTCAAAACTTTGGAAATGCTGCAACTCAGACCCACAGCTGGTTTCTACATACATCACTACAGCAAGTGGCCTGGGGCTCTGAAAACAGAATGACACCAGCAACAAAGAGAAAACCTGACACTTTTACCCTTAGGAATGGTCTAGAAACAGTTAAGTCAATAGGAGAAAGTTTTTAAACCATAGAGAAGGCAAAGATCTTCCTGCAAGGAAGGTTTTGGGTGCTAGTATGTATCTAGGAGAAGGACAGAAAAAATAGATGGGAAAAGACACTTCCTAAAATGGTCCAAAAAGGTCATTTTATGATGTAATATTGTCAAAAGTAGCATCCTGGTTGATAAAGGAGTGAGTAATGGGAGTAGTGTAACTTTCCCTAAACAAGACCTCTCTGAGCTTAAATGAGGGAATAACTTCTCTAAGGAGTTTTTCACTGAAGGCTTCAAAGCTTTTTTAGCAGGTTGGTTTACTTTCCAAAACAGTGGGCCAGCTCCTGTGAGACTAAAGTGCTAAAGTGTGTGGGGAAGGGTTGGTGTGTGTTGATGCTGAAGTTTCTTCTGCTGCGTGCTCCTGTTCTCTGGTGGAACAGAATCCAAAGTTTTCCATGACACACTGCACGTTGCAGAGGGGGAAACATGCCAGTGCTCTCAGCAATAGCCATAAACCAGAACATGGCAAGTTTCACCTCAGCATGAGGAAGAATTTCTTTGTGTTGAAGGTGGCAGAGCACTGGAACAGCTGCCCAGGGAGGTTGTGGAGTCTCCCTCTCCAGGGTCATTCCAACCCCACCTGGACTTGTTCCTGTGTCACCTGCTCTGAGTGACTCTGCCTTGGCAGGGGGTTGGACTCAATAATCTCCAGAGGTCCCTTCCAACCATAACAACTCTGTGATTCTGTGGAAACAGACACCCCCAAAACACAGCAGATTCGACACTGTTCAGGTGTGGAAGTCAGGGGAAGGTTTGGGGTGACATTCACATTCCATAGACACTACGAGTGCCTCTAAGTATCAGTGCCAGGGTGCCAGGACATGTGTGACAACGCTGTCACCTCCTTGCACACAGCTGAGAGCTGAAAATCCTAAACCAGTGAATCTTGATGCTGCTGAAAATCCTGGTGACTCAACTCCCATCTGTGTCTCAGGATGACATCAGTCAACAATCTAATTAAACACATGATCTTCAAAGTGCTTTAAGCATGTTCACATATTCTCAAAAGCAAATGGATGTAAATTAAACTCAGCTACAAGCAATAAACCCAAAATGTCCTAGTTGGCCAAACCCACGTATTTCTAGTAAGTTTGGGTATATTTGTATTGTGGCTTCATGGCAAATTAGATTTAGCCATAGCAGTCATCAATGCTCTCTAGAAGTGTTACTTAATTATGAGTAACTTGAGTACACTCCAAGGATGTTGGATAATGCAATACCAAATTAAAACATTGGGTATTGTGTACTACACCATAACCTTATTTGTTTAATGGGTATAACAAGAAAAGGTAGAGTTGAAATTCAAATTGAGTGGAGTAAAGAAATGAAAGTGCTGCCGTGGTGGGATATCATAATAGTAATGAACAAGTGAGAATTGAAAGAGGAGCTTGATTTATGCCTTTAACAAGCTTAACCACACACAAAGCAAATTGTCATCACCTTTTAGTCTTTATCTTCAACAATTAGCAGAGCTAATGACTCCTTTTGCTTTCTGTATGAGACAAGATGTGATCCAATCCCCACTGGAGAAGAGTTCACACAATACAAGGAAATGCACAAAGGGGAAGGTGATCCCTTTTATCTCCTGGTGTTTATCTGGAGTCATTCTCCCCGAGCCCAGCCAGCCACTGTGGTGTATCTCATTATTTGGAAAACCGCTTTGGAGCTCAGAAGACAACTGGAGCTTTCATGCTGGCCTTCAAAGGGATCTTTTCATGGCTCTCCCTATAATATCCTGAGAATTACACGGATCTCTTTACAGAAACATATGCAAGGAGCACCATGGGTTTACAAAGACTGAGTCCATGAGAAAAATGCATTTAAAGTCGACAGAATTACAAAATGAATGAGAGCAGGGAGAGCAGCATGCATCAAAGAGCTGGGAGTCAGGAAAGTGTTTGATAAAGTGCCTCTCAAAATATTATTTCCCATTGGCTCAGACATAAATACTGTCACAGGAACTGTCTGAAGGACTGCAAACATGGAATAATAATAGACAAGGGGGTTGTGTCTCATATCTTTCCTATAGAGACAACGGGTTGCTCTCATTTCATTGAGCATCTCTACTTGTGATGTGCGAGGGGGAATAAAACAGCTGGTTAATAAAATATGTAGATAACATTAAGTTGAGAGGAGAGGGTAGAGAAACACAAATGAGAGCAAGAGAAATAATACAAAGAGCCCTGGAGAGCTTAGAAATATGGGCAGGAAATAAGTGAGATGCAGCTCTTGGAAAATGGTGCACTAATTTATCAGGGGAGAGATGGCATTCACTGGAGGGAAAAGTATGGAGAGCAATAATGCTGAAAGAAGGAGAGGAGGAAGCCAATGATGCATTTGCAATTTGACAGAACCAAAAAAGCTGTTAGGATTTTATGGCACTGTCCTTGTGGAGCAGTGAGCACCAAGAGGAAGATTCCCTTTGTGCAGCTGTGGAGAGGGAAAATTGGGAATACTGATTCTGATATTCACCAATGCCTGGTGTGACCAGCCTTCACTTTGAGAAAACTCCCCCTAGGAGTAGAGGCAGGTAAATAGAATTCTCCCAGTTCTAATCCAGGCAACACAGAGCTCACACACTCCTCACATCTTGCCCTGAGGTACTGAACGTAAGAACTCATCCTTGGCTCTTTGTTTTGGATTAACTCTTACACTGCTAGAAACTCTGGATTCAGGCTGACATGAGACCAAAATAAAATGTACTGAGTTCATTGCAGGACATTTCATCACCAGAAAGTTACTGACAATTAACAAGGAATTATGAAGAGCAAGGGATCCAGGGGTTAATATGTGTGGAGGGATAAAGGAGCTAAATGCATGTCTTCAATAGATAATCACAGGGATCACAGAATAGGTATGGCAGGTGGGTGGGAAATCTCAGAAAGGGAAGGGAAACCTCAAAAAGGCAAAGGCCTGTGCAGCTGAGCTTTCACCAATAAAATACCCCTGTAAATGGAGACATATAAGTTGAGTATTGTGGAATCAACCTCAGCAACAGCAAGAGCAGGCCTATCCAATGAACAATGCAGTAGAAAAGTCTGTAGCAGGCAGTGTCCACATGGGATAAACTTCAAAACTAGAGTTGCCAACTGTTGTCCTTTCTCTGGAGGAGACACATCCAGGATAATTGAAACCAGCTGAGGATCTGTTTTTCTAGCTCTCTCCCACCCTTAGTACATGTGGCACTAAATTAAAGATGGCAAATGCCTTTTTGGGACAACTAACTTCCCCAGGAGACAATACTTGATTATTTTAATGGGATTTCTAGGTGGGTGTAAACCACCTAGAGCCCAGTTCACTCCTTTGGCTCCCTGCTACTGCCTCAAATATTTCATGCAGTCCACAATGGTGCAACCCTCCAAATCCCCTGCAGTATCAGTTCTGATCTTGGATTCAAAATTAGGTGGGATCAGTTGAAGACAAGGCCAAATCAGCCATGATTTGTGTTTCTGCTCCTTTTAAGGACCACCCTCACAAGGAGATATCTCTGAATGTGTATTAACAGCCCCTGAAGGGGACATGGTGAAGGCAGGTGATTTGTCCTTTCTGAGAGTAAAGTCCAATGTGGGAGAAATTGTCCCTGAAGCAGTAAGTGAGATATTCATATTTCAAAGCCTTTGATGTTCTCCAATATCCTCCTGGATAATGACTCAATCCCTTATCAAGAGTTTGCTTGTGTTTCACAGCTCATCTAAAGGAGATACTGCAGCAAACACCTTCTCTTTCTACAAAAATAACCTGAAGGAAAGCCCCAAACATGCCTGCACCTGAATGCAGACTTTTGGTAGCCCTCCTAAGCAGATTCTTTCTGGGATTCTCCATGCATCCCAGGCTCTGGGCAATGTTCCTTCAGTCAGCAAAGGGCTGAAGTGGTTCTGGCATTGTCCAGTTTGGCATTTCAATGCCATCTCTGGGCTGAGCTGATGAGCAAGCAAAAGGCAAAGACACCGCGTTATGCAATATTAACAGAAAGACAAATTATGAGAAACAAATATCTTTTTTTCTTTTTTTTTTTTGGGTAACACAAATGGAACATTTAATTTCCTTTTTGCCTCTAATTGCAAAGCAATGCTTAACAAATGCTCCTCTCAAAGCATTAAAATCTATGGCTATAAAACAGAGCACAGCTGGCAAACTGAGTACTTCTTACTGACACATAGATTTATGACCTCATTGGAAATACCTTGGGTAACAACAAAACCAATAAATTATGCCATCAGTAGTATAATTGTCACCCTGCATCTTCAGTGCTGTTAGTCAGCACAGCATCAGCTGTGAGGGAATATCGAATATACCAAGGCTTCCATTCAATTACAAAATGAAAGTGGTAACATCTCCTCATCTCCTTCTTGTTCCCTTTTTCAAACATAAATGTTCAAGAAGAGCCCCCCATCCTGGACAGGGCTGGGAGAACCAGAGGGAGGGAACATGCCCAGTGAATCCGTCTTTCACCAGGCAAACTTTGCTCATATCTCCCATCCATGTCTTCCCAACAATCTAAACCCTTTCCAGTGCCTGTTCCTCAGACTTTACATTTGGGACTTCCTTCAGTATTTTATGTCATGTATTGTATGAGACTCACTCCCCCAGGCATTCTATCTCTAACCAGATGCAGTGGGGCAGGGTAAATTTTGGGGGGAAAACGCTCCCCTCAGCTCATCTTAGCACTGAAATGACTGGAGCACAAATCAGCTTCGCTCGGATGAGTGTCTGGGTCAGGCAGCATCCCTGCAATGCAGATCAGCCTCACCAGCTCCCTGGGAGTGTTGTTGACATTGTTACTTTCCTCCATATGAGGTTTTTAATCACAAGAACCAGGGTGTTAGCAACCCTGCCATCCCTCCTCGCTGTGCATTTCCTCACGGCGCGGTGATGGTGCTGCACCAGACGCTCTTCCAGCAACATTTGTGACCCATTTCCCCTGGGACACCCTGGGAAGCACCTCTGGGACAGCGGTGCTGTTCCACCTGCCTGGGTTAAACAGGAGACAGGGACACAAAAGTGCACTAAGGAGGTGAAACAATACAGCACAAGCGGCCTGAAAACAAAGCTACAGCTGGAGTACAGCTTAACAGAGTGCAGCCCCGGTTGAGGATGAACCAAGCTAGGAAACATTAAATAATGACCTTTGGGCTTTTGGTAGCAGGGGAAACAGCACAAAGGGCAGAGAGCTCCCTAAGCCAGGAACTAGAAAGGCTGGGCTTTGTTTCTCTGGGCTGGAGCCTTTGCTAGATCAAACACCGGGAGCTGGCAGCCGCAGGGTGAACAGACTGTGTTGGAGCTGCTTTTCATTGAAGTGTCAACAAGGCAGTCTGTTCCCCAGCTCAGACCAATTGTTGCTTTTGCTGTTGCTAGGATCTGGCATCCTCAAAAAGGGCTTTAGGGGAGCCTCTAGGAGGGGCACTGACACAGCTGAAATTCCTCGGGGTCAAATGACTCCTTTAGAAACTGCTGTCTAAACTGTGGTAGTGCTCCACGAACAGCAGGAAAAAAAGCTGTAGGAGAAGCCTCCAGGAAAGCATCTCTTGGGCAATGTCCCCTCTCCTGTGACACCCTAAACTCTGGGAAATCCCATCTTCATCAGTCATTAAGCTGCCGTAGAAAGTTCTTCTGAGAGAGAGAGGGCTCTGAGTTCAAACACGCCATATCCAAATGAGGGCAATGATTTTAATTAGTTTTCCTCTTAGGGGGTTGGATTAGCACCCAGACAATGGTGTGGAGGGGACAAAGGGTCTGTCAACAAATCCCACTGTTTGCCATGCTTCAGTGTTCACCAACACACATTTGGGAACAGGAGGGAAGGACTTGAGGCTAGTGCTAGAATAACCTGGTCTAGTGGAAGGTGCCCCTGATCACGGCACAGTTTGTAACTGGATGATCTTTAAAGTCCCTTCCAACCCAGACCATTCTATAATTAAAACATTTTCACAACTTCTTTTTCCCTTCCAACAGCTGTTCAGGGCAGGAGGACATACACTCCTTCCAGACAGATTTGGTCTTTCTTTGATTTCTAATACCTGGGGTGAAATCTGCATTTATTCATCAATACTTTGGAGATGATCAGCACTGCTCTTTTGGAAAAGGGGTGTCAACCTCTCCCAACTCTGTGGCAGAAAAGTGCTGCTGGAATAAGCTGCAGCTGCTCCCTGCCCAGCCCTTCATTACAGCCCTCCACCGAAGCTCAGTGTTTTGATTTGGTTCAATAGGCAGGAATGAAACATTTGAACTGAAGAATGGCCAAGCATTTTGTTTAGGTCAAATGAAACACCCCGACCTTTCCAAACACACTGTTCCCCGAGCAGCTGAATTAATGAAGCCTGTTTTCTAATGACTTTTTTCCCTTCATTCTGCTTTCCCACCCCTCTGCACTGGTATCATGTTGGTTCCCTGGTAACTAATAAATGGGAAGGAGGAAAGGAGGGAAGGACAAATCAACCTTTGCTTTAAAAAGAGCACTAACAGTATCTCTCATGCCTGACTGTCAACTGGGAAAAAATCTCTAGGGCTGCATCCCTGAGGACACAATCCCACGACAATCTGGAATGGAAGAAACTGGCCCATGTATTACAAAGTCATTAAAGTTAGAAAAATGAGTGTATATGCACAGGGACCTGTAGGTAGGAGTAAAAACATCCCATTTTTCTTTGTTTCTCCCAAAATGGCAGCGTTTCCATTTTTATCACAGTGTGAATCAAATGCCAAAGTATCAGAATTGCCCAGTCTGGTCATAACTGCGGCAGACTGGACATCTCTGTGGTCCCTATGACAGTCAGGATGAGACAAACCCATGAAGGACATGTCTGAAGATGACATTGATCCATCTGCTGTGGACCTTGGAGTGATGGAATCTGGACCAATAACTCAGAAGGCTGCTGGAAGGATGTCTATGAGTCTATGTCAACTCTGTGCTGTATGAAATAATGACTCTTCAGTAATTTGTCCAGAAAACGATCTTGGAAACAAGATCAAAGTATACACTGGTCTCTTTTTCTACTAAATAAATAAGTGAAAACCGAATCTTATATGGGAGCAAGTAATATCAGTGTAAACCTGGAGAATGACATCACAGCCTGTTCCTCATTTTAACATGGACACAGCCCCAGCTGAGCAATGCTGCATGGAGATGGAGCTGATAAACCTGTCTCCAGCTCTGAACAGCATCCTTGTACCGTCTCACATGCCTGCATGCTGGGCTGTCACGTCCTGCCACCTGAGCAGGTTCCCATCTCTGACAGGATCTTTGTGTTCCCCTAGGCTGCCTAAGCTGATGGCTCCTGGTGGCTTTGGGCTGGAGTCTGTAACTCAGGTTCTCTCCTGCACGTCACCACGGGCAGGAGCAGAGTAGAGTCGAGCATGCAGTGCCTGCTCCCTGGGCCAGGGGAACAGAATCCAGTTCCCACCTGGAAACCACCTTGCCAAGTCAGCACAGCACCACGTCCTGACTTAATCACCCATTCTAACACAGGTATGGAGCAGAGCTGGTTTATAGCCATCCTGCTGGGAGCACAGAGGGATTCGTATTTGTCTGCACTCTTTTTTTAATCTACACGTGTTTCTAGGTGCCAGCTGTGTGGATTTCTCCCTTAGAAGGACAACCAGGCAGTGGTTCAAGAGGTTCCTGATAATTTGCCAGCACAGGGCAACGGGGTTTGCAAACACCTTCAGCCATGATCTTACAGGAATTGCTGAGTTCTCCATATTCAGTTCTTTAAAAAAAAAGTCTTTGTCCTGGTGGTGAAGTTAAATAATTATGTGGTTCATTTTATGTCATTCAGGGGACCTTGCAGAATTCCTTATTGTGACACTGCTGCAGAGTCAGGACAGCAAGAGAGGTTCAGGGAAGGGAGGAGATGGAGCCTGGTGGCAACCCTCGGCTTCGTGTCTCGGGACAGGATGTGGGGGCTCTTCCAAGAGCCTAAAAGGGTAGGAGCTGCATGTCCTGTGAGGACAGTGTGCTGCCCAAGCAAGAGTTATTCTTATGTCCCTGAGCACCATGAAGCCACAGAGAAGGTGAAGACATTATTTTCCTCTCAGAGCCAAGTAATTTAACTGATGCACTTTTTTAAAGAGTGTGTGAGATCACACACAACGTGCCTGTAAATGCAGAGGCACCCCCTGCACACACACAGAGCATCCAGCACTCTCAGGACTTCCCTGGATCCACACTGTGAAACTGGAGAGCAGAAAGTGCCACAGTTCCTACAATACTGACACGTGCAGGACACTTTCCAACCGGAAAACTCAAAGCCTGGTGGCACCTGTTGCAAACCTCCAAGGAAGGAAAAGTGTGTTTGTGTTTACCCTTGTAAATATTCCTGAGAACACTATTTTGGCAACACAGCTGAGGCTGACCATACACACAACCTTGGCAGAAAAGGAGTTTCCTTCCCAAACATCTGGCTTTCATCTGGGCAGACGCACTCGGCCAGGCCGTTTATTTTATGAGCCCCACCTGCACCTCTGTGCCTGTGCCTCTCTGCCTGTGTGGGCAGGCAGGGCTGACTGTCTGCTGTACGTTAAAAAATTCAAAAATTAACTTAATTAGCTCCTGCTCCCACCTACGGTGCTACAAGTGCAGAGAGATTTCAGTAACTTAGTGAAATGACCGGTGGGTTTATACAGGTGTTAGTGAGAGCACAGCTGAGCCCAGAGAAAATATTCACATAGGAAATATTCACAGAGAGTGGCAATGTGATTCTAATACATCACAAAACCCCTGTTTGTGCAATGGTTGTCATTGGGCACTAAAATACATTATGAAAATCTTAAACACACATAAATTTGTTCAAGCTTCATGCTGGAGAGAAAGAGAGGATGTTTAAATGTCCACCCCACCCTGTCAGCTCTTAGAGTTAAAAGCTCAATGCCTGCACTACATATTGGGATTAAACAGAGGAGTGAACCACAGCCTTACTGCATTAGAGGAGGCAGGTAAGGACGGGAATAGCCTGGGAATGACACATCACAACCAAAAACCATGCAGATTTGTTTTCCATATAAATCTCTCTTGTTCCCAATCAGAAAGGCAAAAGATGAGCCTGTGTTGATGAAAATGACTGGGGAGCTCCTTAGTTTATCAAGCAGCAAATGGCTCCAGCAGGGGGAATAGCAGAAGGTATATGGCTTGCTTTACCTAATACCTAAATTATATTTATGTTATGTTATCATATCATATCATATCATACACTACATCATATTATCTATTCTATTTTGTGATTATATACATGTGCACACACAGATACCTATATAGATACGTCTGTGAACAAATGGATGGTCAGCAGGATTCATCAAGCCATTGCCATCAAACCAACAAGGTTTATCACTGCCAAACACACTCTGTCACAGGGAGATCAGATCACTGAAGCAGCTGTTGTATTTGAAAATCTGCCCTTTGCTCCTCTAGGCTTCCTAACCGAAAGAGATCGGATGTGCCTATGTTTACTGATGTTTTCCTTCCTTTAATTCCGTGGGCTTTGGCACTACAGCTGCTTAGTGAGTCCTCTTCCTCCCACTTTAGTTTGCAGATCTCTGGCACATGCAGGAACAGGAGGAGAACTGTGCCAGTGAAATTCATGGCTGCTCAAGGAACCTGCAGCACAGTTCAGATACTGAGTGCTCGGTGGAACATGAGCACACGCTTCTTGCTAAGTGGAGCAAGAAGAGTGAAAATCAGCATGGTCATTTCAGCAGTTCCTCACACAGCTGTTCTTCCTCTGCCTTTTCCAGGCACAGCCCTTCCAGAAGCTGCTTGTGGCTCCTTGCTTTGCTTTAAAAGAAGGAAGCAGTTGTCTTAATTGTTGTGAATGCAGGAAACAAATCAGGGTGATATTTCAGAAGTTCCAGGTGGTGATTCCCACTCTCAGGATCTACTTAGAGAAGCAAAGGGCTCCTCAAGTTCAGTTGGCAGCAGCTCAGAGACAACAGGGTGAGGTTGGGTTGGCAAGTCTGCATAGGCTGCTTTGCCTTGGGTGAGTCTCTGTGCCTCCCAAACAAAGGATTTATGGAAATTCAGCATGCAGGGCACTGAAAGTTGGCTTGCAAAAACACAAGGGAAAAATCTGAGAGAGGTGGCTGAGACCTTCCTGGTATTTACAAATCTTCTTCCCCCAAAGGGGACAGATATGAAAACAGGTCCACCGAGGGGAATGTGTTTAACTTATCAGGGAAGGGAAACAGAACAGCAAAGAGTAGGAGCACACAAAGTATAGGAATTAAGCTTACAAGGCAAGTGGGAAGCCTGAGAAAGATGGGGATCTCATACAAGCTCTGACCACATAGGCTTAGGGGTACTTCTAAAATAAACACAAAAGTGCCAACAGCATGTGAGCATCGTGCTCTGCTCTGGGAGGAAGGATGGGGTGAGAAGGGAGCAGTTCAGAAAGGAAGAGCTGGTAGGAACTCAGGAGGCAGAATTGTGACTAGCACCACATGACCACAACATAAAAACTGCTGTCAGACTCTTACAGGGGCTGCCTGACATTTTTCCTTGGACTAATGAGTTGTGAGGAGTGGTGGCACAGACCTTTCTTTGTCTGCTCTCAAACTCAAAAAATCTGAGCTATGACTACTTAAATATATTTTTTAAAGTGATGTCAAGCAGAACAGGAAATAACTTAAACAGAGATTGATTTGTTCATTTAACTCTCCCACCTGTTCCTCCTCCAGGCACATCTCTGGGTGACCTGATTCACTTTCCAGGAAGAACTAATTCTCCTCAACTTTGTTCAGAGCTTCTCCACAAGAAGGTCTTGCACCTCCCAATCATAGAATCATCTGAAATCAGAGAGAAAATGGTCTTGAAGCCGTCATCACATCACCTAACATAAAATGGATTTTGGATGTGAAAAACAAAATTTTCATTCATATTTTTATCAGGGAGCTAAAGGAATTTCAAATGTTCTACAAGTTTGGCTACCTATAATACTGATTTTTTGAGCCAAACAGGATGGTGTCCCTGTGGAAAAAAAAAAAAAGAGAGAGAGAAAAAGGTGGTCCAACATTCATTAAATCTTAAAATTCAGCCATTTGCCATTAGTTTCTCAGATAAGTGTGTGTCTGTACTTGCCATTTAAGTAATGGCAAAATCATTTATAATCAATAGTGGCAGCAGCTAAAGAGTGCAAAGAGATAAATGGCACCAAAATTTTGATCGTACCAGGCTGGAATTTCTCTCTTATGTACATACACAAAAAGAGGAGTTCCTAAAATAACCATACAGTGGCGTGCACTTTACAGGCAGAACAGAAAAGCAGCAGCCCCAAATCCCACCAACACAAAGTGACCTCTGAACTCTCAGCCAGGAAAAAGCTGGGAGAGCTGATACTTCTGCACACAGAACTGTTACACCACTCTGCTGGAAGATGCTCCCCATGGGCCAGTGTGAGCCAGGTACAGCATCCCAAATGCACATCCAACCGTTCCTGGTGTGTGGCTCTGAACAGCTGGACAAACCTGCTGTGGAAATGTGCAGACATCTCCATGCACTGACTGAAGAAGGTTTCCACAGCTGCACTGAGTGGGTAGAAAGGTAAATCCAGGCACATGCAATTGCAGAGGGGAGAGAAGTTCCTGGGCTCCTGGGAAATTGCTGTTCTGCTTTCCTGAGCAGGGAGAGCAGCACGAGGCAGCACAGAGAAATTAGAATCAATTAGGCTGGAAATTACTCTTAAGACTACGGAGACCAACCACAGGCAGCACACAAAGCTCCTGGCACACTGCAGGTTGGGAAGCTGTCTGCCTCTCCTCAGGAAGGGCCAAGGCACCTCAGGGGCAGCTGGGACAGTGGGCAATGGGTGCCAATCCAAAACCAGTCCAGCTTTGCCATGGAAAGGACACTGGAAGCCACAACAACCATTACCCCAGAGTATTGTTTGACATGTGGGAGCAACTTGCTCACTGAGTGTTTTGACCTTCATCAGCCCGTGTACAGGAGGCAATATTTTGTAATCTGCAAGCAAATTGAGCTACTTCTTAGCTCGACTACAAAAGGTCAGTGCCCCACTGCTGAGCATCACACTTCCAGTGTCACCATTTGTCTTTTACCACGACAAAAACGTCCAGAATTTGATTATAGCCGCATCCTGGATGATTTGTGCAATCAGTAACCATAAGCTATGGTTTCAAAGATTAAGAGACGCCCCATAAATTATGTACACACAGAACACGGCAGCTGAAACATTTCTAGAAAACAAATCTTAAATCAGACTTGTTTGTACAGCTCCTGGAGATCTTGTCCTTCCCCAGAATAAATGAGTAGGGCTAAAGACATCTCTGTGGTTTGACTGCTGCCAAATCAGTGCGTGTGAGAAGTGAACTTGGGGATCCTACACTACGCTAAATTCGGGAGCATGGGTTTTGCAGTATAAATATTTTGAGAAAAGAACAACTATCTCAATGCTAAAATAATATAACTTTAGTCTGGGTTGAGGAGCTAATAGAGGAAATTTTGCCACGTGAAACACGACAGTGCCAGAATACACTTATAAACAGAACTAGTCTGGGTTAAAAGGCATATCCCAAACACTAAACAAAGGTTACATCACATATAAACAGGGACAAAAAATAAATGTAGGGAGTCATGAGTTCCACTTTGAGGAAAGATGAGCTGACTAATGTAAAGAAAGCATTGCCTTTGCTCGGATTGGCATGATGCCATTTATGACCTCGTTTCAACAAAAAAATTTAAAAACGCCGACTATAGTTCCTACGTTTTTCTGAGTCATGGAGATAAACCAAGTGAGGCTCACTGGAGCAGCCTTTAGAAGAGACAACCTGAGAATGGTTTTTCCTTCCCCAGAGGTTTCCCTGATGCTCCTCCTGCAAACTAATGCCAGCACACCTGCACAGGCCCAGGTGAGCGGTGCTGCTGCCGGGCCAAACTCTTCTTCCTCCTCCAGACCCAGACTAGAGACTCCACAGAGGTATTCATGGGTCAGGGAAGTTTCCCTGCTATTAAAAGTTGCCCTGAAAATCAAACCTGAAGCTTCGTCTACATTGCAAACTAACAAAGGGGAAAATAATAATTAACCCTGCATTTCAAATGTTAATTACAGAGGCATAGGTCTGATAGTAAAAAGTACATTCCCAGTGAACTTTAATTAACCTCAAAGCCTTGCCTTACTCTGCTTTTAGATTTATTACTAGACAATAGAAAAATTTCTGATATTTGGATTTGAAACGCAAATGTGATCTAAGGACGGATGAATTGTAAGATAAAGGAGCCATCAGTTTGCCACTAAAATATTTTACTTGACTACACAGTTGTATCACTATTACTCAGGATGTTTGAGTTATTATTTACTAATTTTTCTGATACTTAATTACACGTAGAAGAGCTCTCGGGAGCATCACCCATGATGAGACTGTCATATAAATATATACATATGTATTTAAATCCTATGTACATGGGGGGCAGCTCAGGTTAATGGAATGCTGATTGAGTGTTCAGTTTGGCTGAATGCTGCAGACAGATCTACATTCATCACTTCCAGGGTGAAAATTCATCTTGCTCTCACTAGTTGTTTCCTTATCAGCTGACTGCTCAATTCACTTGATTGCTCCCTCTGACCACACCATGGCTGGCTGCATCCTTTGCCTCCCTATCACACTAATTGACCTCTTAGTCAAAAATATTCCAGGTTTCAGTGCTCTGCTCACAGCTAATTGCACCCTAACGTATAATTTTGGCTGAGCATTCAGTGTGCATTTCCATGATAGGCACAGTATTTTAGGAGGCGCTTGAATTAGAGGATTAGTGGAAATAATCTGCATGAAGGCACCACGTGTGGTCCCATGATCCCACAAAACCTGGGAGACAACAATTAACTTAGGGTCTGTCCAAGAGTTTGGGCAGAGAGCACAACTGGGTCTGTATAAGAAATCACAGTGTTTCAAAGAAAATTTACAAACCCAGTTCTGTGCCAAACAAGCATCCATCCATGGAAAATTATTGGCCTCTTGAGTCCCCTCTCCCACTTACCAAAATAAGGTTCTGTTAGAACCCCACCACGTCCCCCATGCTCTCCACATGCTATCCAAAATGAGAGTTATTAGGAGCCAACGAGATTTAATACATAATTTAAAAGCTGGGTGTCAAGGAGTGACTCTGCTGCCATTAAACATTAAAATAACGCCGTGTGTACAATTTGCACAAACAGCAGGGAGCGAGCTGGGAAACTTATCTTTGTCAAGAAAAGTATCTGTTTTCAGAAGATGGAAATTAATTTGGGAAAGTGCATTCTAGTCAACACTTTGTTTGTATCATGTGCTGCTAGTGCAAATTAAGCACCATATAAAGTTTACCCAAGGTTGTTAAAGGTTTGTTTGCTGCCAAGAAATTAGTTTGTTAACACTAACCATTTCTGACAAACCAAGGAAATCCAGCATGTGAAAACAGCAAGCAATTTGCTTACTGAAAAAATGTACTGTCCTCTATATTTAGAGATTTACCTACGGTTTTTTTATAGATCTGCTTTTAAAGGCATAGAATTTTGCAGATCTGATCTTATTCCAGATGACTCTGGAGAACTAGGAAGCACATCAGAGAGACTATGTGCTTGGAAAGCAGAAAAACTCAAACTGTGAAAAGCAGAATTTCTGTGGGGCTTTCCCAAGAGATTGCCCTGTGTTATCCTGCAGCTGGTGTGAGCCCAGAGACTCCACCTGCACACTCAGAGATGGAACTCCCTGAACCTTTCCCTGCAATGCCCAGAATATTTCTCAGTTTCCACAGTCATTAAATTAATATCAGTAACAACAACACCAATAATGTTCTGCTAATAGGTCTTTACACAATTTGAAGGGACAGCAGAGGGCATATGTGGTCTTACTACCAAGAAAGAGCTGTTTGAGAGAGCAAGCTTTCAGAAGCAGAAACTTCAGCATCTTCACATCTTCATTGGAAGAAAAGAGCTGCTCTTGTCTGCTTAATTATAACTTGAAACAATGGTGGAGCTCACTGAGAAGGTGCTGCTAGAAACTGCACGTTGTAACCAGCTCCATGAATCCAACAGGAGGTCAAAAGCGATATCTTAATTTGAATTCTTACCATTCTGAGATAATTTAGGGGCACCTCATCTCACCTAACACGTGTCCCATGCTCAGGCAGGGCCTTTGCCTGAGCTCCCAGCTGACGGAAATGGATGAGAGTCCCTGCACCCACTGGAGATCAGCCCTGTTACAGAATTTTGGCCAAGAGTCAGGGATTTTAAAGCTTCACTGGTGCTGGTATGTTCAGAGAGAGGCTGTAGCACCCCAGTGTTTTGTCCCATTTCCAGATGCCATCATTTGGACCTGTGAAATGCTTTCAGCACAGGTGCTTTGCTAAGCTGAGGACTGAACACAAAGGAGAGGGACCTGGCAGGCCTGAGTGGGGAAGAGTATTTGGAAATGAAAGAACATACTAATTTTTTTTTTTCTTTCTAATTCCTATGGCATTTCCCATCAGGTAAGTTCTGGAATACCTTCAGGGTCCAGTGTACGAGTGGAAGCAGCAGCAGCTTTGGGAGCACGTTTAAAGTGCAGTCTCTGTGTTTCTCCATCTCTCCGGGGGGATGTGCAGGTGCTGTCGAGCACCACGTTGCTATGGCTACTCCTGGAGCTCTACCTGAGCCCACTGTGTGCCAAAATCAGCCCAGGAGGAGTCTGTGAGAACTGCAGTCAGCACAATTAATGCAAGGCAGAGCCGCTCTGAGCCACCATCCACAGCAAACACACTTTGGGCAGGGGATGATTCGGGATTTGCAGTCCTAGGAGCACCTCTTGGGAGAAAAAAAAAAGCTGCAAGATTTGATCCACTTTTATTCCAGTTCAGTTTCAGGCAGTTGCAAAGAGTCAGCTCCAGGATGAATGCAGTGTGCCAGGCTGGGGGAGACAACAGTCATGGGCCAGGAGGATCATTAACAGCACTGCTCAGGTGCACAGCTCATTGCATGAGCAGTTTCTACTACTCACATTCTTTTTTTAGCTTCTGTGTTTTTCACCACGCACTGCCTGATCTGTTTTGCCTTCAGCTGCCCACGGGCATTCAAAAATGAAAACAACAGTTACAGATCTGAAACTGTAATGCCAGAATTCAGGCTGAAAATACTATTTTCAGGGTGTGAAAATTACATTTTCAGTTGTCAGATTGGCAGGATGTGTGTGCACAAGCATGCATAGAATCATAAATGGGTTGGAACGGACCTTAAAGATCATCTCATTCCACTCCCTGCCATGGGCAGGGACACCTTCCACTATCCCAGCTTGCTCAGAGCCCCATCCAGCCTGGCCTTGGACACTGCCAGGGATGGAGCAGCCACAGCTTCTCTGGGCAGCCTGTGCCCGGGCCTCCCCACCCTCACAGGGAACAATTTCTTCCTAACCTAACCCCACTCTTGTTCAAATTGAAGCCATGCAAATGATAAAAATGATAAAAAAATCAATAACTCTTGTTAAAAGGTGATACGCAGATAAAGCCATTACCTAAAGCAGTCACTGAAATATGAACATATACAAGTAAATAAAATGGGAAAGCTGTAGATTGTGCCATGACTCTGCCTTGACTTTACTCAAGCCAGTCAAGAAATTACCAAAGTGTTGAGAAAATATTGTCATTGGTGCTGCTGTTTCTATGAGCACCACTAAGTGAAGAAATTGCTGTCCTGACCAAAACGTTTGACTGGAAATTCCAAACTACCATTCACAAACAAACATTCACAAAGACAACCTTCTCCTGAGAGGAGAGGGAACTTCTCTGGTCTCCTGTAGATACAAACACATGGCAAGAACTCACACTTTTCAGAACAGAACGAGACACCTGACATTGTCCAAGTACATCCCTACCTCCCTTTCCTACCTGACTCCCACAACGGTTTCCTGAGATGTGTAGTGAGTTAATTGAACTGCCCTCTCCTAATACATATTATTCCATCTGGTGTTACTGCTTATATTTTATCAGTTATTTCTCTGATGGAATAAAAATACTCATTATAGTGCTGTAGAAAGCTGTTACAGTGTTTGTGTTGTGCTTGGTTTCACCACAGCAAGCAGGTTTTAAAAGATGAGAAGCTTTCAGTGCCTTCTTGTTCTGAAGATAACCATTGCTGTTATTGTTTCTGTTACATTTATCCCTAGAAGCCCCACCAAGATCGTACCAGGCAGTTTTGAAATCCACAATATGAGATTTGTGACAGACTTTTTTCCCCACTCCAGCACATGAAGCAAAGGCAGATGGGCAACTTAGACACAGAAACTGATGTAGCTTCCCCAAAGAATGATCTCTGTAGGGATAAAATCACATCTCCTGGCTCACCTGAAGTCCTCATCCACTAAACTGTGCATCATCTCTGCTCCTGCTTTGTATCTTGTATTACTTCTAGTAACTTCCCCACAGAAAATATTTGTTGGGCCTTTCAGGGTACATCAAACAGCATGGAAGGTACAGATCTGTACCACTGAAACATCAGGCTTATTTGGCCATCAGAGGTTGCAAAAATTGTCAGAGAGGCTCCAGTGCAGTCACTGGAGGGGGAATGAAGAGAAATTGGATGCATGAAATAAACCTGCATGAGAAGAAGTCATGGGTCTCTCTGCAAATCTGTGTTTCAGTGCTGCCTGGTTCATGCCTCTTTCCAGGTGCAAATCAAGTTCTCAGTATAACCCAAAATGTTGGGGGCAAGTTTTAGTGCTCCCCTGCCCACCAACAGGCTTGGTGATGATGTGAATGAAGCTGTTTTGGCAATGTTGACAAGGTGATATCCACCTAAGCAAGAATCTGCTTTCAGAACTCAGTAAACTTTACTGGAGGTCAGTGGGATCCGGGTTCCCAACTCTCAGGAACATCAGTTCCCAAGGAATTCTCATGTCCCTGTGTCCACAAATCCTCAGCTCTAAAAAGACAGCAATATCTTTGCACTTTGCTGCAAAGCAAGTAACAGTACACAAAAGTATTACCTAAGTGCAAGCCCGACCCAGAAAATCAGAGGCAGCTTTCAAACAGATGCATCTGTCTCCAGTGAGTCCATGTGCCTGTGCACAAGGGAGTGAGCGTTTCAACAACCATCTTGGTGCATTTTTATGGATGGCAAAGTACAATTTCAACTGGATTCTTACTCAACATCAGAAAAAAAAATAATTATGAGATACTTTTCACGGCTTAAAGGCATACTCTTCACCTGGTGTGCGAGTAGTAATGCTGATCCTGTGAAAACTGCTCAGAATAGAAAGGTTAGGGAGAGAACTTGACAGAACAGGAAAATATTTTTCCTCAAGGATGAATCAGACACTAAACTTGGTGGTGAAAATAAAAGGAGCATGTGGTAAAGATCAGAATAAGTACATTCTTTGTCTTCAAAGAGCATAAATGATGTTGCTGCTCTCCTGGAGTGAGAACAAGCTCAAAAGCATATTGGAGAAAAGAATGGGATTTCCAGAAGATTTCATGGGTGGCCAGACACCTCTTCCCCTGAGCACTGACCTGGAACACCTGCAGAACACCAGAAAATCCCCCAACAGGCTCTTGTGCCGAGGAGCAGCTGCCCTGGAGAAGGATGTGAGGGTCAGGCAGGACAGTTCACTCCACTCCTGCTCAGGTTTTGGCTAATCCAGCTCATGCTAAAGCCTGATGTACACTGGAAGCAGCACCACCCCATCAAAGCCAGTGCACCAGGCAGGCAGGGCAGGTTGCCAGGAAGGGCTACTCTGCAGTCACCATCACCAGAAAATTGGAGCTGTTACCTTTTGTCTGGCATTTTCCTCGGAATCCATTGACTTCTGGAAATGGCAAAGTCCAAACCTCCAAGCTGGAAGGTATAAAACTTCAGCTTAGCCCAAAAGTTTTTGGAGGAGATCCAATAGCAGCTGGACTGCTGAGGCTCTGGTGTTTGCTGGTGGGATACAGGGGATGCTCACACCGTGACAGAGCAGGAAGGAGGAGCACTCTCACCACTGAATAGGGAACTAATTCTTTTTTTTGTTCATAGGTGCATAATATTAAGAGTCAGGGGTTATAAGATAGGAAATCATGCAACTTGGATGGTGGCTAAGGGAATTAATGTGACAGATGAGTCACCAAAAATGTGATTGAGGCCTTGTTTGTCATCTTTGTTCAATAATGAGCTCATGAAATAAAGTTTAAATCACAGATTACACTGTCCTGTAAATATGAGAGGTCTGAAAGGACCCTGACAGTCAGTGCAAAAGATCAGGCTGCAAAAATTTGCTGCTCTTCAAGTTTTTCCCTTCATGGTTGTGGCTTTTTGGAGGCAGAAAGGATGCGACACGTTTGCTGTGGAGGGTCAGTGTCCTCCTCTGCTGGTTTTCCCCACGCTGCACATGGAAAGCTCCTCCTCCCGTTACAGCAACCTCTTCTTGTTTAATATTTATAGCAATCTCCTTCTTCTTAATTCCCAGCATGGATCCCAGATGGTTGAACAGCCAGAACCCTGCTTTGGTGGATGGTCACCAAAAACACACAAGAAGACCCAATTTCTTGTGTGCTGGAAGAGGTGGTTGTTGGTGCTCTCCAGAAACCAGCACAGGAAGTGCCTCTCCAGCTTTGTTCTTCTCCCACTGAGTCTCCCTTTTCCAAGGAGTGCTGTTAATCTGATTATCCCACACATTATGGTGATGCACATTAAGACTGAGCATACATTTTCACATGCCCATGGTTTAACATCCAGTAAAAAAAAGTGCTCAGAAGTATTTATTAAAATGACTTGTACATTTTATAAAATATCTGTATCAATTAACTGCTAATAAGTAGTTCAAAGCTGACTCAGAACTGAATTAATAATTTAACACTCATAACTTATTCAATTAATTCAGTCTCCCTGTTTTTTTTTTTTCTGGAATGACTTCTCAGGAGTTCTCCTCTCTTTGTGTCCAGCCAAGGATCTTCAAGTCTGTCATTTTAAATTAAAATCCTTCCCTCTCCTGAAATGTTATTACTTCACAAGATTGATCTTATACAATTTATTGCAACTATTTAATACTAAAAATTCAAGTATTGTTGAGAATTATGACGAGAGAAATATATGTGCTTTTTCTTGAGGGTTGAGAGTCATTCTTTTCATACTAAGGAATGTTTAAAAAACCCTCTCAAACTCTGCATTTTTCAGGCACAGGGAGGGCAGAGAGGACAGGTTATTATACTGACTATTGGAATTTGGGAACCTATCACAGCTTTCCCTCTCTGGCACAAAGAATTGACTGAGGCAGCAGCACATTGGAAAAAACAGGCGACTGCGAGATTACTGCATTTGCAAAAAGATGCACACAGCATTTTAGATACCACAGTGATTTGTTTTTCCCCTTCTCACTGCAGGAGAATAATGACACAATCAAAACCACACTGAAATCACTGAAAGCTTTAGAGTCCTTTCAGTAGAATTCAGAGGGCTGGGATGCCAATAAATAGAATTGCTTGGCAAATATTGACACTTTAAGGATAGACACTACATAAATGTTGAGTACTCTGTGCGTACTCAGCCTTACACTGAAGATTTTAAAATGTTTTTCTTCTTTAGCTGGTCCTCAGTAGAGCATCAGTAGAGAGAAAACAAGTTAAAAAATGGAGAAAGAGGGAGGAAAGTAACCAAAACAGTGACCTTTATGTAATGCACTCAAAGGACACCATGACAAGATCCATGGATGAGCAATCTGTGACCCCTGTGGCTTCAATCCAGGCTGAAGCCTCACTAATCACAAATAAAGCTGGGAGATACAAACACAGAACTTGCTTCCAAACGAAAACAAAATAAAAGTAAGTAGCAGCCATCACTGCTATTTCTTAATGCCAGCCTTGTATTCATTTCTCCCCAGTGAAGATGGTAGATCAGCACAGCGCTTTCTCTGCTTTTCTAGAGCTTTTAGTTTTGTATAATACCACCAGCTTGGGAAGAGACTGCGCTTTGATGCTCTCTCTGTTAATTATTTCCACGCAATTTGAATTAACACTTTGCTCATTAAATATTTCTAGAGATGAGCTTGAGGCACGGAATTTGAAG
The DNA here is from genome assembly GCA_013398055.1 of Ifrita kowaldi. NCBI lineage: Eukaryota > Metazoa > Chordata > Aves > Passeriformes > Cinclosomatidae > Ifrita > Ifrita kowaldi. The sequence goes on along the minus strand of VZRS01014575.1, from coordinate 184,330 downwards.
GTAGTTTCCTCTGAAGTTCAGGACAAACTGCATCCAAGGTTTTTATGACACTACCTGGGATGCAGGACTGAAGATCAACTGGTAGCAGTATAGTGGCACTGTAAAGGAAATTATTTTGTCCTTCAGAACCTCTGTTTCAACATGTGAAACTAAAACTAATGCCAAAAGCACCTTCCTTTGTGATGCAATTTGGTAACTCAAGTTTGGAACCTGGAAATTGTTAGGTGTCATTCCTGGATCCACTGCGAGAGTGCACCTGCCTGGCATTTTGGGTTTGGTCCACGTAGAATTGCTTCATTTTGAAATATTTACTGATTAACTGGAAATATTCAGCTCTTCAGGTAATTAGGATGCTGACCAACACAGTCATATCTACTGATCCAAAAATTATGAACTTCACAGCATACAGATAACTTGTATTATTTTAAAATTAAATACATAATTCACAAGCAATAGCGCAAAGCATAAAGGACATTACCTGCCTTGCCTAAGTGTATTTCAGCTACAAGAAATCAAAGAAAAATAGGAATTGTTCAAACACCTGGGAGGCTGGCACTTACCACTCCAGCTGCTTACTAGAGCAGGAAAGAATTCCCTCCAGCCTTGCAGGGAGCAGGAGTTACCAGTTACTGCATTGCAGCTCTAGTCCTCCAGCACTGCACAGCCCCGGAAAGCCAGCACAGGAACACAGGCCAGGCAAGAGGCTGCACTCAGAGCCAGCCACATCTACCTGGGCATGTAGGGAGAGAGAAAACCCCTTTTCAGAGCTGCAACAACTTCCTTTCATTCATCCTTCTCCCTGACAGGAAAAGACAGCAGAGCAGCGCTTGTGAGATCCAAGCAGGTCTTGCTTACAGGTTGGAGTTCTCTGAGCCAGCACTGCTTTCCCCTGGAGGATCAGTCAAGCCCAGAACCATGAAGAAAACATGATCAGGTCATGCTGTGGAATGATTTATGTTTATACACATCTGGTGGGTAGGTATGTTCACATAAAACATCTGTGTGGTTGATCAAATATGCCTGTGATGGGTTATAAAATGTAACTGCTGATTGCAGCAACTCTGAAACAAAACTTCTCAGCTCTTTAAAATTAACCAAAGTCCCACTACAGCAAAGTGGCCAATTATTTCTATGTCATTAAGCAGGGTTTTGTCAGCATGCAGAGACCTGAATTCCCCAGTAACCACAGACTGATTTCAGTGCAAGATGGGCACCTCAATCTCTCTGATGTACCAGAGAACCTGAAGGTATTTACAATCTAAACCGACAGCAAACTGAGAAGGGGAGGGAACAGCAGAGTCTCCCTGTTCTTAATTCATTAATAAAAGCTTAAAAAAAACCCCAAAAAACAAATTTGGAAGGCAAAGGGGAGCTTGGGTCTGGAAGGGCCCAGCTGGAGCACTGTGCAGTGCCTGCAAGGCAGAAAGGCAAGATGTTAAGAAGCACAAAGTGGCTCAGGGATGGGGCAAGACGGCGCCTCCACGTTGCTTTTCCTTTAAGTCCAGAGGGAAGCAGAGGAAGCTGGCAGATCAGGGGTGAAGGTAGCCTGGAGGAGGGATACAGAACCCTGAAGCACTGGTCAGGTCAGGGCTCTGATGGACAGGAGCCAATCTTTGCAGAAGGGCTAAAGGACAGCAACTGCAGGAATGCTGTTGTGGTGAAGAGGGGTTGAACCTTTCAGGACAGAGTGGAGGGGGAAAAGGAAAGACAAAGCACTTGTCTCTGTATTCCCCAGTGCATGAAGGGTTAAAAAACAAAAAGAAGAGAGATGAACTTTTGGAAAACTCCAGTGGTTTGGATTCTGTTCAAGGCTTGGATCAATCCATCCCAACTTGAAAAAAACAGGACAATGGTGTCCACTTGGCTCAGCTGCAGGCTCTATGGGTTTTTATTACCAATGGCTGGAGTTCAAGACAAGTGAATTGTAAATAAGGAGAAATGAAACACAATAAAATAGTCTCCAGAGATTTACCTAGAAAACATCTGGAGTTTTGGCACTGACATATAGAAGTCTATACCAATGGGACTGCAACATATTACTGGGAAGTGCAGTAAGAAATAGCACAGATAAATGAGAAGTTAAGGCCTCATATATATCACAGTATTTGAGCTCCTTTCGGTTGTGTGAGTTTCCAACACTCTGAAGTCCTGCCAAATATTTCATTGTTACCTTATTAGATATTCTTGGTTTACTACCTTTTGCTTTGTAAAGCACTGATTTAGTGTCAGTCAATTTAATTTTTAAAAACACAACCAGATGTCCTGTTCATTTAGCATATGAGAAAACCACATCGGAAACATGTGTTCTTATGCATTCCAACACAGACACCAAGATTTCTTTCTCTTGCTGGAACAGTCTCATTCCTGAAATAAGTCCCCCTTTTATCTTGGACATCAAATGCCACATTGACACGCAACGCTATTCTGATCTTCACAAGCTTTCCTTAATGCTCCTATTTAGCCAAAAGATCCCTAATTTGGGGTTCGTCTCCTGGATTCCCACAGAGCTTTTCATTTCTTTTATGATGGTGACATCATTGTTTGCATTCTGGACAGACCTGGCCTGCTCTCTTTGGTGGCAGGGGAAGCACTTGGAGGCCGGGGGCCCTCGCAGAGCTGGAGGCAGCCAAGCATAAGGGTATGCTCCAAACCTACCCACAGTGTTCAGGGAAAAGGCTTTCAGCACTGTCAGCACAACGACCTCCGGAGTGAAGGTTAAGGAACCTCCCAAAATTCAGTCTGGGTGGTGCTCAGCTCAGCAGGGATGCTCATCTCCTCCCAGTCGATGTTTAACTGGCTTCATTCTCCTTTAGCTCAGGGGGTGCAATATCATCCTGTTTAAATTTAAGAGTGGAAAATGAGCCACTCGGCACCCGATGCAGAGAAAGTGTAAATACAATTATCTCCACCCTGCTGCAACTTGGAAATCCTCTGCTTCCCAAGGTATTTTTCAAAGACTAACACACATCTGTGATCAGCAGCTCCTCTGGAAAGGCAGTGAGTTTGGAGGTTACTCCAAGTTGAGAGCTGCTTTTGTTTGTGGTTGTGTTCTTTCCTTGGCCAGCTGGGGGATTATTTCGATGGTTCGCAGCCCCACACTTTTATTGCCTTCCAAAAGAGTAATTCTGCATTTGGCTAAACCTGCAAGCTTTCTTTCTAAATAATTTGGAGAACAACTAAGTCTGGATGCTGCCTATTGTGTCAGCACCACAGGCACAGATGAGTCTTTCTGTAGATGTTTACAGTCCCCAGAACCAAGCTGGGAACACAAAAACACCAAGGTGAACACACACTCTTATCCTGCCTCATATTAGCACTGAGGCATCTCTATGCCTCTCCCTTATTTTAGAGATCTATTTCTACTGTCTACAAAGACAATACTCTCCAGAAGATCCCCCCAGCCTGAGGGGGAGCCCAGCACCCTTTGTGCCCAGAACCCAAACTCTGGGCTTACCTAACACAAGGGCAATCATTTCTGGGAATCACACCATGACTGAGAACCAAAATGCTCCTCCAAAATCTGGCTTTGATGACTACAAACCCAAAATTCCACCTGAATCAATAGCCCAGATGTTCCCAGGCCCAGCTAGGAAGAAAGCCAGGACTTGAAGTCTGGGTTGATATTCATACCAATCCTCTGTGAGCACCGAGCCCTACCCTCCCAAAGGTGAGCTCGGACAAATCTCAGATGAGCAAACCTACAGGAGATTCTCTGCGTTGCTGTGAAGCCTCAGAGCTCTCAGTGACTTATATTTTTTCCCACAAAGTTCATAATATTTTTCCTCTTCCATTATTAACACTTCTAACACAGGTCCAGGGGAATGGTCTCAGACTGAAGAAGAGTAGATTTGGATCAGATATTAGGAAGAAATTGTTCCCTGTGAGGCTGCTGAGGCCCTGGCACAGGTTGCCCAGAGAAGCTGTGGCTGCCCCATCCCTGGCAGTGTCCAAGGCCAAACTGGATGTGGCTCTGAGCAACCTGGGATAGTGGAAGGTGTCGCTGTCCACGGCAGAGGGTGGGAATGAGATGTTCTTTAAGGTCTCTTCCAACCCAAGCCATTCTATGATTCCACGATTCTATGATTTAGTCCCAAGTTCCTCATAAATCACAGGCTGCAGCAACGGCAGCACTGTATAAACCCTGAGTTGCTGGACTGGTACAGAACAGCCAGTGAGGTTCAGGCCTCTCTCATGGACCAACTTCCCCTACGGGCCCCAATCTTAACACATGGAGGGTGTTGGTTAAGAATGAACAGCAAGAACAGGTTGTTCCCCTTCACTGTGCCTTGTTCATGCCCTGGATGTTGCGATCCCTGTGTCCAAAAGGAGCCAGGAGAAGTGACTGGGATGCCAGCTAGAGGGAACTGCCATCCTGCCCAAAGCTGAACGCAGTGCTGGATGATCGGCCTCTATCCCAGCTTTTGTGCTGCACCACGTGTGAAGACAAGGCAGGTGGAGAACTGGTGTCAGCTGTGAAAGCTGGAGACTTTAGGAGAGCAGAAGACCTTGACACTTTCACACTGCTGCCTGACCAACAGCCTCACAAACAGCCCAGGATAAAAGCTGTTTGCTTGGCAATAATTTACCACAGATTCCCCACGGATTCCAGAGCCTGCTGCACCCCTGCACTGGTGCAAAGGGTTTGGCTAAAAGTCCATCAGCTGCAGTTACAGAAACAGAAGCAGAAACCTGAATCTCTTGTTCAGCCACTTAAAACAATCATGGACTCTTTGATTCTGTAATTACTGGATGGAGCCATCACTTTCTTCCCATTTTCCAACGACCAATTAACTGGAGACTCTCATATGCAACATAATAAAAACCCCTTTCTCTTAGTGATCATGCAAAAATGAGAATGTAGACAATGTAATCACGTTAGAAATGGTATTCAATTAATAGTTAGCTAAAAATTATTCAAATGGTGATTCAGGGACTGAATAATAAACGGGAAATGGACCAATTAAGCAAAGGACAGGCTAATGGCTGCAGTGCAACAAAGTGAGCCCAATGACAATTTGATAAATTAATAGAAAGCTTCTAGGTGGGCTGACACATAGGGAGCAGGGGAAATAGGGAGGTATGGATAATTGACATTCTGAAATCAGAATACAGCTCTGTCAGGAGACAAAAGGAAGGCTTTAAGCAAGCAGAGCCTATGGAAATCAGACATCACCCTTTGACACTTCAGAGAGCTCCGGAGGGATATTTCAATCACATTGTTCTGACTGCTGCATCGAGTAGATGCTCGCTTTAAATACGTGCAGGAAGTTTCTGATATGAAAAAATCCATATCCAAAATCCAAATAAGAACAGAAGCTGTCCAGAGGAACTGACAGGAATTAACACAGTTCAGAAAATGAGCATTTTGCTTTAAAACAAGCAACACGCTGGGGACTAGCTGCACCACTGAAACAACTGCTGTTGTAGTCTCAGCAGCCATAGAATACACACTGAGTGGAAAAACACCAAAATAACACTGTGTCCATGGGTTAGTTGCCAAATTATGCCCATGCACTCCAGCATGTCAGCCAAAGCCAGTCTTGTAAAGGAACATACAGAATTTCCACACCAGTCATTCCTTATGACTTTCCATTAAGGATCTTGTTTTGGTGTTTGATCCCAGCTAGATTTTCTTTGTCACCTCTTGAGGAAACAATCTGATGTTTCACCTCCAGGCCAAAGTTATAAGCATCTGGAAATGGTTGAATGACAATATTCATTTTGCCTGAAAAACACCTTTGCTTAGTGAAGCCTTGATCTGCAATAGAAACACCAAAGTGTAAAGGAACAACAGCAGGGTGTATGCCATCATCCCTTTTCCCCAGGGGCTAGAAATCCCTCTCTCTCTGTCCCTCAGTTTTTCCATTGGCTCATCTCCACTGGGATTGCAGCTACTTGAACACAACCATCCCCCTAAACTCTCCCCCACTCAAAAGCATTACATTATATGAAACAATAACTCCAACTGTATTTTTTTCACTGCAATAAGGTGCCCCGAGCTGCTGGGGCACTATGACAGAGGACTATAATCCTCCTCTTGTTCAGAGAGAGGAGGGGAAGGAAAGGACCTGCTCCAGGCTCCAAGTGACAATAACAAAAAGTTAATAGGTGGCAGCACAAAACTTCCAAACCAGCAATAAAACCCTGCAAAACCAGCAAAACAAGAAAGTCAGTTCCTCTCATATCGTGGTTTCTTCAGCCTGTCTATTAACCTTTGAATAACAGAGGTCCTATTCATCGTGCTGGAGCAAAGCAGCCTTTGCACTAAGTGGTCCTTGCAGAAATACAGAGCAGTGCAGCATTTTGTGGCTTGGAAAACTGGTTGGTTTACTTATAATATGCTTATGTAGCCATAAATTCTCATCAGGAATTATCCCAAAACTGCAGCGTGTTTTCCAGGGTCATCATGTTACATGAAATGTTCAGCATTGCCCAGGGCAGGATAATATGGAAGAAACACAGATATGCCTCAAAGCAAAACAATAAAAGGAGGCTTTTTGCTGGCTCCCAGGATTCTTGGTGTCATTGGGTTTTAGCACACACTCACTTTTAATACCTCATTTTATTTCTAGGGATATTTTAAAAGGTCTTTGAACACTTTCCAGAGGCCATTTCTTGCTTTTAAATGATTTGTTACACTTAAGATTCAACCCTACTAAAACATGAGCATTACTTTTTAACTTTAAGAATAATGTACCAGTGACACACATGGAGATTTGGCATGTCAAGTTAAGGACTACATCTGGGAGTCCACAGAAGTATTTCAGTGCTGAGCCACACAACTTTCACTGTCTGCCCCAGGCTTTCCAGAAACCAAAAGTTTTCCTGAAGAGCCTCTTACCCAGCAATTTTACCAGGCACAAAGAGCAGATCAGACCTTTGTGGGTGCTGCTCTGCTGCAGAGTTTTCTACTTTTTCAGCACTCCAGTGCCAAAGTCATAAACTCTGCTTCCAGTTCCTGCCATTTGCTTGATAATAGATGTAATTTAATGGTACATCATAATTGTTTTTAAGTGAAACAGATTTTCCAGGCAGGGGGTTAAAGTTGTGATCTAAGAGTTGAAAATTCCAGCTGAGACAGATGTGCATAATGCTGGGTTTGTTACCAGTGTAAAATCTGTCCTTTTCTAAGCAAGGTTCTGAGCACTCGGTGTGAACCAGGGCCTGGCATGAAGAATGGGAAAAGCCTAAAATTCAGCCTACGGTCATGGCAGGTCAGGGGATGTCACAAGGCTCAAATCCACAGCTGGAAACCAGTCTCTTCTTTTGGTCCTAAAATCTGAGCAGCCACTTCAAAAAGAGGTCTTCTCACAGTAGCTCAGCGCCTCTGAACTTTGTACACACCTCAAAAAGGAAAAGGATGCAAAAAACCCCAAACAGTGGGAAATGGCTTAGCTGTGCTTCTCCTATTTATTAATTTCAATTCAATTTCAATTGGTAAGACAAAACAAGCCTGCAGAGCATCTTTCTCACAACTCCAACCAAAGGAATCCAAATGTAGCCCATTGTTGAAAGTACACGCTCTGACAAACATTAGGTTTGCAACGAAAACAAGAATGCCACCTACCCACAGAACACAATAATAAATGGTTTTCCTGCCCTGTGTGTTTAAGGCTGCAAAATACATAAGCAAACACACACACACACAAACAAATACTAGTCCACAAGAAACAGCTCAGATCTTTAGTTTCAGTTTCCATTTCTAGACAAGGATCAGGTAAGAATCCGTTCTCAGTCTGAACCATCACATCCTTCCCAAATTGGCTGGTTCTACCCCCAAGCTTCCGAATCTGGCCCACAGTGATCACATCGATTCAGCTCATCTCTTACACATCTCTGACAGAAACACACTGTATTTTTTGTGACTTCAACGCTAATTAGGCTGGTTTTGTGTGCATGACCAGTGATGGGAGCTTGTTTTTCAGGTATTGCACACATTCTGGTCTTGTTTAGTCCAATACTTTCTAGCTGTTACAGTACCGTAACAATCCCTTGCAGGATGTGCTGGTGGTTTGTGCCTGTGCCTTTCTCTTCCCTAACAGTGATTATCCCAGCTGGTATTAGCTCTCTTCCCTATATATCCCTGTGATCCAAAGCATTCTTGCTGTTTTTCAGCTCTCAGGAACAGCTACTTCATCTCCTTGTGCATAAAATAAACCTGTGGTTCTACACAGTTATATCAGATATAAACCATTACAGTCCCCTCACTGGCAGCGTGACCTCAGGCCACGTTTTTGTCACTGTGGGTCTGGTTCTAGGCTGTGCTGAGCAGCTCATGGACTGATGGCCTTCCTGGCCCAACACCAGGAGAGGTGGGCGTAAGATGCTGGATGTCAGACATAGCAAGAGCAGAACTGAGATGAATGCAATCAGAAATCTTTTTCATGGATGTCCTTTGCAGAAGAATGAAATATCCTGCGACCCTTCTATCAGCATGGAACACATGAAAAACAAGCAAAAGGAAACTGGCCCTCCCATACAATTGGTAGAGTTACTGCTGTCTATGGACTTCTGTAATGAGGTTTCATAGTGATGGTCTCAGAAAGCCAGGTCATCACCTTCACAGAACTTAATAAAATAAAATTTGGGCAGTGGGAAATGTATCTCAAGGCGATATTGCTGGAAAATGAGTGGGAATACCTGGAAGCTACAGTCAAAGTGCACTTGTTGAAGATCCAAACCAGGCTCAAATCTTTATTTCATATATATCTGTTTTATTTCACATCATCCCCACAATCTGTTATATGAAATATGCTTATGATGTGCAAGGCACTGCATGCTCCAAAACATCTCTTTCCTTTTCCCAAACTATAGAGACGTATTTTTGTGTCTCTCTATTTACATTTCATTTCTGAGTAAGTAGATGTGCTCAGACAGTATCCATCTGAGCTGAAAACTACCTAAGCCTTTCCAAAAAAGGTTTCTAAATTTTGCTAGCTAAAACTCATTCAATCTATTTTAAGCCTTCTCTTTAGGACTGGTATTTCTGCTCTGCAGATCTGGAATTTTTCGTATCACAGTTTTACTGTGGAGCAGATAGATTAGTTTACCAGCAGTACCTGACTGGTGTGAAAACAAATAAGATGAACTGGAATATTTTTGGGAAGAGAAAGCAGATGTTCTTTTCTCATTTCTGTGCTTCATTTAGGGCATTCTTTCTTTTTTATGCTTTTCCTATGGACAACAAACACTGCAAAGATGATGTGTTTTTATGCTTCATGATATAATCTTGAATTGATGTGCTGGAAGCAGCAGCCCTCAAACTTCCATCTACTTTCATTTCCTGGAATCATACATCTGGGAGCAGAGATCACCATCAGAAACTTGGAAACGCCCAACATATGACAAGGGAAAATTATGAAAGTGTTTCTAAAGAGTGCCGGACACACATCTTTGTCCAAAATTTTTCTCTGTATCTGCTTCAGAGGGGAGTTCTGGGAACACCCTTCCTCCTCAGGGGCTGCAGGGGCACCGTTTCACCACAGGCTCTGCAAAGCTGCAGCAGGTACTGCAGGGCCCCCACCGCTGCAGTGCACCAGTGACGAGAGCATCACACACGAGCAGCAGGAGCAGGGAGGCATCCATCCCTTCTGCTGCTCCATCATTTGTGCTGCTCCATCCCTTCTGCTGCTCCTTTAGGCACCTGTCCTGCCGTGTCCTCCCTGCAGGGAGCTGCTGGAGCAGCAGCACTGTGCCTACACTTACGAAGCAGGTCCTTGAGTCAAAAATAAAGCAGCCCCACGTGGCACCTGATGCCTTTCTCCGAGTCACCGTGCCCAGGACATCTCCCAAGCTGGGGTTCAAAACCAGGTGTTCCTTGCAACGCTGATGATCCTGGTGGGTCCCTTCCAGCTCAGCATGCTCTGTGATTCTGTGATTAATTAGCATTTGGGGGAGCCTCTTGCCAGCAGGTTCTCTGCAGCCACAGGCTATTTTCCACAGGAATATACGTGGGCTGTAAAGTGTCTTGCTGCTCTCAGGAGCGAGCTGGAGTCCAGCACTGTAAGTATTTAATTACTCTCAATGGTTTTACAGCCTGAGGCAGGCTTGTGGCTAGCTACACTGCTGTGGGAGGCCCTGAGAAACTCCGGGATACTGCATTTCAATGGAAGCAGTCCTTCCCTCAGTTTTAAAATAGGTACCTCTCACAAAGCATTTCAGGTGTTTTAAACTACATCTCCAGAACTGCAAACACACCCACATCCACTGGATGCTCACTTTGAGTCTTTATCAGAATAAACCTGAAGTAAATCATATTTTACTACATGATGAGTCACACAGTAATAGCAAAAAGTGTCAAACAATTTCCCACAGCCATGAACACATATATTACACACACACATATATAAATGCATGTGTAAACACCCACATGTGCAAATTTCACTCCATTGTTGCTCTTTGAGCATGTACAGCTGCCCATGAGTAAACCCTGATTTAAATATAGGAATTAACTTCACTGACAGTTTCTCGGGAAGCTGAGGAATATTTTTTTCCATAGCTCTTCTCTACAAGGCATAAATAGGGTAAAAAGAGAGAGGTCTTAGCCAGACAAGAAACTCCGTTTGCCAGACTGCAGCCAGACTCTATTTAACCTTTTCTCTTCATCCACCAGGATCCTCCTTTTCTTTCTCCAGGATCATTGCAACAGGAGCTATTTCAAGTACACCCACTCAAATGGTTTGCAGAATTCTCATGGTTGTCTGTGAAGGTGGTAAAGGCAAATGCTAAAGGCAAACAGGTTTTTTTTCATCATTGAAATGGGCTCAAAGTGTCACTTACTCTGTCTCAACTGGAAAAAGAAACAAAAAACAAACAAAGCAGGAATGGGCAGAGGGAAGGGGAAAAAAAAAAGAGAGGCCACTTCTTTTCGATCTAATCCTTGGACCAGGCAATCAGGGTGGACACAGGACTGCACCTCTGCTTGGCAAGCTCTGCTTTGACACTGGACATGGGTAAAGCACAATTCACTTTACAAGCATAATTTTTTATTTCAGGGGATTGGTTTTGGTTTGGGGTTTTTTTTTCAGATTCTTTCCAAGAATGCTGCAAGCCCACAAACTGACTTTTCAATCACTTTTTTCTGTTCTCCTCACTGAGGGTAACAGGCTTGCAGAAAAGGCTGCTGACAACTGTTGTATTGCTGAGCCAAACCTATTTATGCCAAGATAGATTTGTTCTTTTCTTCTCCCCCTCCTTCTTCTCTCAATATTCTGCTCTCTCTGACTTTTAATAAGGCAGAAGAGCAATGATGCAAGCAAGCAGAGTCTCGGTATGACCATATGCACATCACCCCCAGTTGCTGGATCCTGCAGAACAGCAGTTAATTTTGTGTGTCATATTATCTGTCACACTTACTAGCCTGAAGTGCAGTAATGCACGTTTCCATTCACAAAAGATCCTCTTCTGAACAACAAGGCCATGAATGGGTAATAATAAAAGTATATTCCATGTGCCAGGGACCATGCTAATTAGCAGACCTGGAAATCTCTGTCAAACACCATAAAATGTTACAGTGTTTATATAAATGTTTAATAATGGAAATGATAACAAACGGAATGGGGATGGCGTGGGGGAAACAGTGACTTGAGCAGTTTTCTGAGCATGAGGGATGAAACAGTCTATGGTTTCTGCAAAAGAGGCTTTCAAGTGAATATTTTATCTGTCACTTTTGAGTAAAGGCTTGTCCCAGTCCGCAGTTTAGCACACTCTAACAGGTACAGCAGAAATACTGCGAGCTCAATCTCTTTTGGGATCACTGGCCCAGCAGGCCCCCTTTCCCAGAGGGATCAGCAGCCCCTGCACTGCAGCAGGGAGACAGCAGGCTCCCAAAAGTGCCTTTTCAGCCTCGGTGCTGCTGATGGACACAGGACAGCCCCCAGCTCCCCAGGCATTGCTCTGAAACAAGAGCAGCAAGGCAGGGAATTGAGAGCAGGATGCAACAGCAGCAAAGCCAGCACGCTCTGACAAGGCCTCCAGAATCCCAGGTGTGGTCTCATGGTTTGCCTTTTTTTAAACACCAGCAGCTAAATACATGTTAAAAAATACGATGAATTCAACTATTTTGACAAATTAAACTAAAATAGATTTAATTCCAGACAAACTAACTGCAGTGCTCATAAATGAGGCTAAGCCAAGGATAAGGTGATAGGAACCTCCTGCTCCCCAATTCCAAAGACACTTTTCAGAAACACATCATTACTTCACTGTTTCAAGTGGCACATCTGGGATGACCTCAGCAGCAGGGCTCCACTGACTGCAGCTCTGCTGAGCACCAGGTAGAAGTAACCTCGCCCCAGGCAGGGCTTTTCCCTTACTGAACAATTTTTAGACCGTAATATTTAACATTTAGAACTTCTTTACTTGAAACTCCAAAGTCAAATTAAGAGTTTTACACTAAACCAAAAGCAATTACATATTTCTTATGTACACACACAATAAATTCAGAGCTCCCTGCTTTGGGGGAATGTCTAAGTTCTAACGATAAATGAAAGGCAGCAGGCTTTCCTCTGGCACCATTTCCACTTGTAAAGCCCAAACTAGTGCTGTAAACACGGGTGTAGCAGAAAGCGAAGCATCTCAGAGCTCCTTGTGGTCCCAAAAGGCTCCCTGGCCAGCCAGCAGGTTGTGCCAGTACTCCTCAGCTGCAGGGATGAAGAGCTGCCCCAGCTCAGGGGTCACCTGGCAGTAAGTTTTACCCTCTGACCATTCAATATGTGCAAACCTCTCCTGAGAGCCAAGTCCCTTCCTCACAGCCCGCTTTAGAGAAGCTTCCCCACAAATCACTGAGGATTTTTGCTAAATGCAGTCCCAGCAAGACCTGTCTGGGGGCAAACCCTTGCTCCCTGCGCTAGCTACAGGAGAGGGGTGTTACGCAGCTGAGCACGGCTTCCAGGATCCCATGGATGCTCTGAGAGTTTGCTTCTGTAAACACTGACAGCAGATACAAAATGCAGCTGGATCTGTCCTCAGGAAAGCTGAGACTGGAGAGCCTGCCCCATCACCTCCCATCCCTGGGAACAGATCCCAGCCTGGGGAACAGCACGGGGGCTGCAGCCTCGGAAAGTAATAAGGAAATAATGAGTTACAGCAACAAGGACCCCACAACTTCCCAAACCCTGCTCGTCACTGTGGCTCAGAAACCCTCTTTTCTTGAGAGACGTGGGAAAGGGTATGCTGGAGAATTAGAGATCCCTCTTGATCGCCTGCCCTGTGCTTTTTCAAAGCTGAATCCTGCCCAGGTTTTACTGAGCCCTGGTCTGTGGCTCACGAACCACAGCCCATGCGGGAGGCGATGTGGTAGCTCGGTGACCTGCTCACATCCTCGCCTCCTACCAGAAATTGAAATAAATGTATAAATAGAAGTACTTGAAGGACAGGCTCAGGAGGCTCCCCCAGGGTTGGAAACCAACATTCAGCTCTCCTGGAGTGCTCATACACGGGGCTATTAGGACCAGCTGAATCCCAGGGCTAATGATGGATTATGGCTGTGCTTTCCTCCAAAGCAGGCAAAGCATTGGAAAATGGAAATCTGAATCTTGACCGTCTCACTGCAGTCAGCAAAGTGAGATCCAGCACAGAACTGACAGGAAACGGGGTATTAACTGGGGGAAAATAAATGGAAGAAATGTCCTTCAGCTTGGCCCCCTTTCATGGGGACTGTAGGTTCTTCCCTTGGTCCCCAGGTGAGTTTTAACCTCCTGTTTGTGGCTGCTCCTTTAGGCTGAGCGTAGCTCAGCATCTCTGAGCTGCTACAGAGCCAAACGGCTGCGAATTTTGGTATTTTTCCTTCCAGTGCACCACAGTGTCCATGTCTCTGACTCAGGAGATGATTCCAGCTAATCTGCATCTTTTGTTCAAACACCTATTCTGACTAATTTTGGGAACATTTTATTTTTGTCTCTTCAGCATAAAGTCATCAAACAAATATAAAATGAACAAATATTACCACACAGCCAGAGTACTTTTCCTTCATCATGTAGTTGGTTCCTTGGCCCATTAGAATATGAATTCTATTAATTCCATATCATTTTTTCCCCCCTCTATTTTGCTCAATTTATTTCACAGTACCCTAAGAAAGATATTAACATCATTATTTGATTACCTCAAGCACAAAATTGCTGCATACAGATTTCAAAAGACTGTGTCTCTTACTGAGTCCAGTTCTGGCCCACCACAAAATGGTTCACATTTTCCTTTATTTCTATCAGTGACAACTGTTCATTATTTCTACTACTTCTGATTCCCACTGTACGGAGACCAGAAAGGACTCACACGTTCTGGCAATAAAAGGGGCTCTTGAAGTGATCCCACAACATAATAATACACTGGTGGGTTTAGTACCTCTTTTTAAAGCCAGACCTAAATTTTAACTTGTAACTCATCTGTCAGCTTCTTTGAAACATCCCAAGGATAAAGAGAACAGTTTAGGCCCCCAATACAATAGACTTGAGGAGTCTGGATCTGTAAATCTGAAGGAGGAAAAGAGAATGGAAGAAAAGTGTCCAACCCCAGTATTGTGTGGTGAAGATATCCCGTGGGGATATGTAAAGTTTGAAGCATACAATTAATAATACTTTTCAAAGATGTGCCAAGATATGCTTAATGACCATTTTTAAAGTGCTTGGAAACCCTCAGAATGCAAATGAACCTAAATGCAAGACAGCAAATGAAGCACAACAAACTGCTTCTAAAGTCCTGATGACAGGAACAGAAGAGTATGAGCCTCTAAAAAATACAAAGGAAAATACTACAAAAAACCAAAGTTGGATACAGCTTTAGTCCAGACTCTATAACCTACACTGTCCAGATGCATTAGATTATGAAACCTCTTCTCAGAGAGTCTATTTTTACTACGTTTCTAGCTCCTTTCTCCCATGTCTTAAAACCACGTAGCTGTGTGCTCTGTGTTAGCAGATCTGCTCTATTAGCAATTAAATCAGCCCGCACACCCCTTGGACAGGAAATCACTTGCAGGGGTGCAGCGTGTGCTGGCAGCCAGAGGCAGCAGAGCTGAAAGTACAGTCGGATCCTTGTCACCTCAGCGCATCCACGGAATGTGACAGAGCGAAAACCGCCGGCTACGGACGGTCCCGAGGGAGGACGGGGCCTCCTCGAGGCACCACAGCACAAATAATTAACAAATAACAACACCAAAGGCTGTGGGTGTTTTCCCCAGTAGGCCAAGAGCCACTTCATGGGCTCAGTGGTTGCCTTTCCTGTTAAATGATTCCAGTGCCAGCCTGGGCACTGGAATAACCTTGGGGTGTCCTGCTTTCCCACAGCCCATCAGGCAGTGTCCCGGTGTTCCCGCTGCTCCCACGGCCTCGGTTGTGCTGCTGGAGCTTTGAGGGAGCAGCACAGTCTCAGGCAAAGCTGAGGGCTCACACGGTGACCAGAGCAGCCCCAGGCTCACAAAATTGCTCCGGGACAAGGGCAGGACAAGAAATGACACAGCCAGAACTCCGCTTCTAAATACCACTCCCTTCTCTTCTCCCAAGGGGAAGAAAAGCCATGTGTTGACAACAGGCCCGAAGCTTTCCTCACGGAGAAGCACTAAATAAGAGGGTTTTTAATGCCAAGCTGTTTGCAGAAGTGATCATGAACCACAGAGCTGGAAGCCAAATGGTGAAAGGCTGATGTCTCCCGAGTCCAAGAGTGCCTGAACCTGATGTTTTTTCACTCCTGCAGCTACTTAAATGTCACAACAGCTTCCTTCTGCATCTTCCCGTTCTTTTGCCATGAGCTGCAAAAAAAAAGGCTGGAAAAACGACCACGGAGGCTTGGGGCAAAACCCAGCAAGGTGCAAAGAAAGTGAAGATGTCTGAGCAATCCAAGGCAGTCACAAGAGAAGATTCCTACTTAGTTTATAGAGCTCTGTTATGACTACAAAAGGCCATATCCTTCTAAAAAGAGGCTGTAATGAGCTCAAAAGCTGACAGGTACCAGAGATAAGTGTGAAAAGAAAGCTCTTTGCTCCTGAGAAAGGCAAGATTCATAACTCACACACTATGCATGTAGTTGGGTCCTCTGCCAGAATTCAGCCCATGAAATCCAGTTCCTGCCAATCTCAATTGTGCTGCTGCCCCTCGAGAAGTGCCAGCTGGAAGCCGAGACAGAGTTTTGCAGATAACATTACTTGGTTGCTACCAAACTCCAGTTGCTGTTTTATGTATTTACTCACTTAATTCAAGGTTAAACCAGCTAAGTCCAGGACAAAAACCCTGCACCAATTGCTTGCCACACGTGAGACTGACAGCAGCTAACTGCATGGATGGAAAGACAATCAGTCTTCATTTTAACACGGCACTAGTGGATGACAGCCACAGCTGTTCTGGGCAAGACAGACTGTGCACAGCACAGAATGCAGCCCACTGCAGGGAGAGACAGACCTGAACCAGAGATCCACAGATTCTGCTTTCTTCTCTTTCTGGGGGTGGGAGATCGTCGCTTAAAACTCAGATCTGCACCTGGCCTTCAGATCAGGTTCAGTGAGATGCAGACTAATTTATTTAAATCTTCTTTTCAGTGTGGAAAGAGCAGGCAGAATTTCCCAAGAACAGTTTGTCTCAGTATTTTTTTTCCAGTTTTAGCTGACCACACAAGTACAAACATATGAAGGTTCAGCAAAATCAAAACTGAATCCCTGTCTTAAACCTGGCTGAGTGTTGCAACGGAATTTTAACATTATCTTCCAGTCTAAACTTCCTGTCCAAGGCCCTACCCTTGAAAGCATTGCGTTTTTCTGAAGTCCACAGTTATCCACTTAACTGGAGGTGCTGGTGGGGAAATGGGGAAAAAAACCCCTAAACTTTTGAGGTTTATCAATGAGATGATTTCCATCTAGTTTGCACTATTGAAAATCTGGAGCAACTCCCTTTAAATCAAAGGAGGAGTACCAGGATAAGCTGCCAAAAGGAGTTATCAGATGGAAGATAAATTCAAGTTCCCTTAATTCAATGTCATCTTTATGTTTTCCTTTAAGACAAATTCCAGCTATTAAAATTCCATTAATTCTGAATTACTTAGATAGAGGGATAGGAAGAAACCTTCAAGTGTCCTAACGTGGCATTACTGATGCACAAAGAAATACTAATTCTAATCTCTTTTAGCAGACGTGAGCCAGGATAAAATGCTCTTCTGATTGAACTCTCTCCCCTGAAAATTCTCTGGCTCGGACATGGGCCGTCAGAAAGGCCTTGCTTAGGAAATACAAACAGGGAATCACCAAGATTATTTTAAGGGACTTCCCCAGTGGAGACCAGCTTTGTTTCCAGCGTGTTGGTGGTCTCTGTGAAATTCCTTCACAAAACTCCTCCTTCCTTTGGGACATGCAAAAATTCACTGGTGAGATCAGCAGCAATCAATGAAGGGTGGGCAAAGACAGACCAAGACTTACGTCAAGAGATGGCAAATCCATCTCTAGATTCAGAAAAGATTGAGCTGCTGATTCACTTTCGAGCATAAACTGGGAAATTTAGAGTCCTTCCATAAAATTTCTTTTTCTCCCTGAGATACCACAAACAAAAAGGGGTACAGTGAAGTCAGCACACGTGATTCAGAAGGAAAGTCTTGCAGGGTGGGAGTTTGGGCTGTGAGGCAACAGGTCACATAAACTGAGCTGTCCCTGAACCATCCTGGATTTACAGGATGCCAGTGCTGAAGAACAGACATGCATTATTTTTTGCTTTAATGTGCAACTCTCAAAGCAAGTGTGTGCAACACAGATCAGGCTAGAAGAGAATGAAGGCTACTGTTTTGTGGGTAAGAAAAAGTAAAAAGCAGAAAGAGGAAAGACAAGACTGAAGTTAAATTTTTAATAAGGAGCATTTAGAAGCATCTTCTGAAAAGCCAGTGAATCTTTAATGCAAAAATTGCTTCGAAAAGGCAATTATCCCAAAAAGAAATTACTCTGCTCTGCAGAGGGACAAAATTTAATAATTAAAATGCACACTGAGACATTTTACTGCTATTTTAAGTACTTTCCTAGTTCAGCCCCAACTATGAAGACTCAATTGTTGCCTCCCTTACGTAAGGCCAGCAGGCAGTTCAAGCTAAACCTCCTGTAAACCAGGCTGTTCCAGAAACGTGACTGCCTTTGGCAATCACAGACAGAAGCAGATTCTCGGGGAAGACAAGAGGGGTTGTTTTAGAGAGAATGATGCAAAGAAGTAACTTTAAAAAATAAAAACACCCAGGTAATCTACAGGATGAGGGCATTAGCGTGCTGTAAAGCCCAGTTGACCCATATTTCCTGCTCTCAGGGCTTCACTTTGCATCTTTCAAGGGGCAGAGGGCCAGGCTACCCGTGGTGATGGTAACGTGGTGGTACCTAGGAAGAGACTCATTTGCAATCTCAAAAGCAGCAATGGAAGAACCAAGAATCCAGCACAGTGAGCCCCTCCTTCTCTTAGTCCTTTCCCATTTCTCCCTTGAAAGGGTTAATAGACTATAAACTTGTCCCTTTTACGTCCTCTTCTCCCTCATTGAATTACCTGGGGTAGGATGCCATGGTAACACGCTGGAAAAGGAGCTGACATTCCTGCATGACAGAAGGACCCAGTGCAAGTCCACGGGCAGGAGGTGCAAAGCCAGAGCCCACCAAACAAATCAATGTCAAATATCACAGAGCTTTCCTGAGGCATTCACACTTCTGCTTGTTCCCTCTGCTCCCCTCACTCTGCCTCATCTGCGCGAGGGAAACCAAAAACCAAATCCCAGCAGAGGTTTGGGACTGGTGTGGAAGGCACTGAATGGATCTCAAATGGGACAATTTCAACCTAGCACATGCCTGAAACAAGAAAAACGAGGGGTGCAGATGTAATGCTGAATATTAACTACAGCAAAGTGCCTCCAGGGCAGCAGAGGCTTCCAGACAGCACTGGGGAGTGTCTGGCCCTTCAGGATATGGGGGAAAGGGGCTGAACTTATTTATCTGTCCATGTAGATGAGTCCAGAAACTCCACAGCTGAGGATCTGCCAGGTTCTCTAAGGGCACAGGAGCTGAAAAGACCAATAGACAGCAAAGACATAAAATAACTAAACTCTCTTCTCCTTCTCTGACTTGCAGGATACATTATGCTCCCAAAATTACAGTAGAAATAGCTTCAATTATATGCTCCAATCCTTTTTTAAGTAACAATAAAAAAAACGGTAACGTGATCTTGAAAATATACACACAGTTGACCAAACTGAAAAAGCCTGCTCACACGTCCAGGCTTCTTTCCTTTCCCTTCTCCTACCCCTTTGTATAATTTCCCTGTCCTTCTCTTTGCTAATGTGCCCTACACAAATATTCATTCAATGCTGAAAATTCAAGAGGCTTTTCACTTATTCAGAAAAAAGGGTTCGTTGTTGTGCTTAGAGAGTGTTTTTATGGTGAGGTATTTTATTTTTGACAGGTTTTTTTTTATAGATGTTCAGGAAGGGGTTGCTGAGCGTGACCATGGCCGTCCATTCAAAGATTGGTGTCCATGTGAATTTTAACCAGCAGCAGTGAGTGCTCTAGGATTTCTTCTGAGACATTCATAAAGTTGTTTGGAGCTCTCAGGCTGCACCAGAATTCTGCCGTCCTGTCTAAACCTGCTCATGAAACTTTAAAATCTTATGTTTATTTGAAATACAATTCAGTGCTTTCAGAAACCGAGGTAACTTTCCCTGTCCTCTCATCTCCTCAGCACAGTTCAGGTTGAGTGGAAAGGGCTGAGGAGAAGGAAAATATGTTTATTTTTAGCTGCATGTGACCGAGATGGTACTGCAGGAGAAATCAGAAAGACACAGCAGAGGAACATATCAGGGGGCCATGTCTCTTCAATTTGGTGATTAAATCCAAGCAAGCAGACTTTTCCCCCACAAAAGGAGGTGTGGAAGAAGAGGAGGATTGAGAAACAGAGCAAGACTCTCTGGGACCACGAGCAGCTGGTTTCCACTCACTGAGGAAGAAGAGGGTGGCTCCAGGGGAGGGTCTGAGGTGATGTAGTGGCTGTCAGTGCAAGAGTGAAAGGGGAAGGTGCTGCTAAAACACACTGTGGTTGCCATATCCGAGGTATCTTTTTTCCCTGACATCTGATTCTCAAATGGAAACCATGTGGTCTTCCATCAAAATATTGGAAACAAATGCAGAATAGATAGGGAACTGAAAGCAAACCTAAAGAAAAGCTTTAAGTAGGAGAAGGAAAAGTACTGAACAGCATAAGAGTTCACCAGTACTAACAAAAGACAGCAGCAATCACATAGTTTCACACCACTTTCTCACACAACGATTTTAGTTAAATTGCGTTGGGTTTTGCTTTGGTCTCTGCTTTGAATTAATTCCAATCTCGCAAAATATTTTCATCTTATTTATTGAAGCAACCCACAACCCCAAACCAGGGGAAAGCTGAGCAGATCAGTAATTAAAGGAAAGGCGTGTACTCAGGGCTAGACAGTGCCTGCAGGAGCAGACCTGGATTGAAGCTGTCTGCAGAAAGGAAGAGCAAAGGTGAGCTGATATTGTTTTGGACAACAGGTATAACCCAAGATGCTCTGAAGCCAGTAGTAGAACGTCCTGTTGTTAACAGCAGGGTCAGGATTTCACTTTTTTGTTTAAAATCTCGTGGGTTTTCCCCACATATTGACATGGTGCTTCCTTCCCCTTAAGGGTGAGTTGTCGCAGGTGCTGACCTTCATTTTGGGTCAATATATAGACAGCAAAGCAGCATTCTCAGTGCAATGATATCAATGGCAAGAGAGAAAAACTCACTGACAGCAGCTGGGAAGAGTCTAGGAGATTCTCAGCCATGGAAACTACTCCTCTGTACAGGTAGCACTGGCAGGGCTTTTGCTACAGCAAGCTGCAACTCAGTTTGTGCAAATTCTGGGCAGTACTGACCAAAAAGGACACCCTGCACCCAGATTCAGGTTCTTTCTCTGTCCCTGCTCCCTCTGAAAGCCAGATCAGCTGCTGCCCTTCCAGAGGTGGAACGAAGCCTGAGCTGTGCCTTCAGGAGAGCCAGAAGCCAGCTGAGACTTGCCACCACAGAGAGCTGCCAGGCTCTTGGAGTTTTCTCAGGGGAGAGAGGGGCCAGGGGTGGCCTTCAGGCACTGCAGATCTCCCCATTCCCAGCATCCAGGAGGAACCACCAGGACGTGCCACTGTTTCTCCTCCCATCCTGCCCCTCTTGAGAGGAAAATCCCTCTTCTTACACCCGAAGCACACCTGTGCAAAGCACTGAGAGTGCAGGGAGGTGTCTGGGGCTGGTTCAGATCCGCAGCTCCTGCAGGTCTGTGGAAGGGGAAATGCTCCCATCCTCCCAGGGACAAGCCCACAGAGCACCCCAATTAAATGGAAGATGTTAAATTACTCCCATAGCTGGCCCTGCATTTTTCCTCCTCAGCTCTCTGGGTAATGTTTAGCAGCCTTCAGATGATTAAGTGCAAAGGCTAAGATAACATAATTTGAATAACAGCTAATGAAACGCTCTGCAATTATTTCTGAATGTTTTATCTGTCTTCCCTCTCTCACACGGTAACTGCGATTGCCTCTCACAGAAATCTCCAAGCAGGTGATCATACACCAGAAGTGCACACTCTTCACTTCCATCTCTCCTTCTCTCGCACAAAAACCTCTTAATCCACCTCTCATTCCCTCTGTCAGAGGCAATTGCTGCCTGCAGCTCCACACAAAGCCCACTCCCCATGACAGCAACCCCTTTCTGCTCCTCTCCCACTTCCATTCCACACCTGCTCTGTACCACCACTACTGTGTGGGATTGATCAAATATTGCATAGGAAATCCCTGTGAGAAAGGAAAAGGAGAAAAGATTAAGAAGCAGGAGCTGCCGCTCTCACCTCGTAATCTATGGACATGCAGAAGGAGCAAAACTGGCTCAGGGATTTATGGGAAGCAGCACAATTCACTGCCTTAAGGATGAGGATGATCACAGGAGCTCATGGTCTCACACCTTTGTTTCCAGCCTTTCCCTCCAAGGAAGCAGCAGCTCCAAAAAAAATTTTGTGGGTTAAATTATCCCCTTCGCAGAAGCACCTGCAGTCTTGTGCAAAGACAGCAGTCCCTCCCCCGAAAAGAAGCTGTGATTTATAGCTGCACTCCTGAATTTTTCACCAAATTTAATTTGAGCTTCTTTTTTCAAATTTAATTTGAAATCCTTGCCTACCAAGACAACAACATAACCGACAAAACATAACTTGGGTGTTTATTTATTACAGCTTCAAAAATGTTTCGCCCACAGCTTTATGGCTTGTCTGGCAAAATGAGGATTTGCCCAGCTGCAAGAAGAATTACGGGGAAGCTCGGTATAAAACCAACTTCCTGACCTGTTTAAGGTATTCAAATCGATTATTGATAGGAATAAAGTTTGGACAGATGACATGGGAACCATCAGCACAAGAAACTAATCTCCAACCTGTCTGGAGGCAGAGAGGCCAGGAAACACCCAGGAGAGGGTGATGCCCAGTGCCAGCTCAGTGGAAAGGTTGTGCTGTAAAAAAGGCAGGGACAGCAGCGCAGGCAGAACCAAGGGATGCTGCGCTCAACACTTCCAAAAAGCAGGAGATGTTGCAGGTACAATCCTAGCAAAGGAAAGTCATAGATCAGGACAGTGTATTTTTAACTGAACTTGTAATTTAGTTTTGTTGGGGCTTTTATTCTTTGGTGATGCCTTTTTTTCCCCCCCCAGAACTTACTACTCTCTAGAAGGCAAAAGAAGTGGGAAGTGTAGTAAGAGTGGTGGGAGAATGACAGGAGGCAGACAGAACAGGCACACATTTCTGCTACCATCCTTGGAAACACGGGAGAGACTGACTGGAAGAGCAGCTGAATTTAAATGAGAGGATGAGTTGCAAGCTGACAGCTGTATAACAGTGTAGGAGGCATATCTAGAACTCCATGTGAGGGAGTAGGGTTTAATTCTGTAGTATCCACTTTACTGGGCTCTGCTGGATCTCAGGTTCCACCATGATCTTCAGCTTATGTGGAGATGTTAGATCCATCTTTGTAGAGAGTTACCACTGGTCTCTAGGCAATTGCCTGTAGTAAATGAAAATATTGACAAAGGCTTCTCTAGCCCTGGTTTCCTTGTACTTGATGGTAGGTCAGGAAGGCATTTCTGTTCCTCTAAAGTGAATTTAAAACTGCTTGGATAATAAAGCTTACATCTGAGCAAAGGGCCCTCACTGGATGCAAGAGGATTCCACAGCACACATGATCCAAATGATGAGATAATATCCCAAGTAACATGAAACAAAACAGGGCCCACATGGCTGTGGCATTTTGCTACAAGACCCTGAGAAACAGTCATGGACAGATTCACAAACTCCCTAAAAAACAGCTCAGTTCCTTTCCAAAACCATTCACCCACGTGGAGAGAAAGTTGTGACTGGAGACTATAAATACAGCCCAAGGCAGCAGGGTTTTCCATAAGACCTGCAAAATCAGCGCATCCCAACCACTTCCACGTGTGGAAAATGACATATCTGGAATCTGAACGGAGCAGTGGGACACTTGTTCTGAGGAAGGGAGTTACCTTGGATGGATCGCAGTCAGCTGGAAGACAATTTGACCAGAGGGAAGGAACGGGTTTGGAGAGTCATCAGAGGTAAAACCTGCTTTACAGGAAGTTTGCAGGAAGCACAAGCTCATTGCGTGGTGCAAAATAATAAACCATAAATAATAAACCAGGTCTGTTAGAGGCAGGTATTGAGTGTGATAAATGCTCTCAGGATCTCTACAGCCCCTGACACCTTGGTCCTGCTGCCCTGTGCTGGAGCAAGAAGTGAAACTGTGTATTTTTCCAGGCTAATCTATTACCTCTAGCACATTTGGAAAAAAAACCAAATGCCATTCATTAAAAAAGGTTGTATCTTAACACTCACTTTTCAGTATAAAGCAAAATGCACTGAGTTGTAATATTAAGACATTTCAAGCTGTCAGAAAAACCCCAACCTTCCTAGGCCACCACATGTGCATTATCAGCCTCTCCTGGCACTCCACCACCCAGCTCCCAAAGGCAAGTCCTGGTCACACCTGGGATGCAAAGCATGCCAAGGATATACATTTAGAAGCTTCAAAGGAAAATGAAAGAGCTCCTAAAATGAAAAAGAAACCCTGAAGGATGGATACTATATGCATAAAAAGCTGATAATTGACTGACTAGATAATTGGTTTCATTAAAAGATAAACATCCCTCTCTCCTAATGACATTACTGTTGATATTACTCCATTGATAACATCCAGCTTAACATAACCCCTTTTTATGACTGCAGAGTCATGTTCTGCTTTCCAAAAGAGCCCCTGCCTTGAAGAAAGATCAAAGAATCTTGTTTGTGACCTGAGCTCTTCAGCCATCAGCCAGCACTTCTCAGCACGGCCCTTAAGTGATGGATAGCTACATCCCATCACAAACAACTAGAAAAATAAATTGCATCAGAAGGAATAAGTGTTCAAAAATGGGTACACATTTAGAACAGAAGAGAATGGAAAAGCAAGAGTGTAAAATATTTATTTCCCCCCCACGATAACACTAGACAGGAAAAATGGCTGAAAACCATTTCTTTATTTTATTTCCCAACTTCTCAAGAGATGTGAAAAATCACTCCATTTCAGAAAAGAGTCCAAGATATGCAGGGCCATGGAATATTTTGGGAGAAGAACCCAAGCAGACCAATATGTCTCTATGGAATTTTAAAGTCAGAGAAGAATACTTGTGATATCATGAATACATCAACTATTTTAAATACTGGGCAAATACTAACTATTTTCACAAGATGTATTTTCTCTGCTATTATAAAAGGAGGATTACACAGTTGTAATATGATATTCTCTTTATAACTATGATTGATCCTCCTTTTATCATAACTGAAAAAATTATCTGTAATAAAAACATACACAATCTGCCTCTTGTGCATTAAGAAAGCTCGTTCATGATCATAATTTGAATCATAATTGGAATTGCACTCCTCCAGAAGATGGCTTTGTTGAGAGAGGTTAGGCAGCCCCAGGCAGGGAGCAGAACACACAGCACATACACAGAATTGTTATATCCATATTCCCCTGGACTCAAAACCGTGTGAGGAAAACAAGCAGCACTCAGGGGTAGCATTTCATTCCAAAGGAGATTGACAGTCACAAGGCCTTGTTATGATCTTAACTGACTCTCTCAATTGGAAATTCCCAGCAAGCTCTCACTACAGCCTGGATTGACAGCTGCTGGGATGATGGACAGGAAAGGAAGAAAGTCTCGATTCCAGTGCTGCAAAACTGGGTACCTTTGCTGCTTTGGATGTACAAGAGCCCATAACAACAGGTATTCCCCTAAAACACACTCTTAAGTCTCCCCTGACCAATACAAATATTTCCTCTGCCTTTACTCAGTGGCAACAGGACTAAAAGGTGAACTCAGCCTGTATTTTGTAAGGCTTTGCTTCTTTTCTTGAGGTTTTTTTTCCCTTTTTTTATCCCTGTAAGAAAGCCTCCCAGCCTTATTCAGCCCTTATGTTTGCTGTCCTAAATTCATGCTTGACATGTTTCAAGATGAAGACATTAGTGCAGTGAGAGCTGAATGAGTGTGGCCACATTATCATCAAATAATAACTTGATCAGCACACGAGATAACCCAAAACCTAACTCAGCTCCAGCCACAGAGGCTTGTGCTGTACATTCTGTGCAAACATTCCAGTGCCTCTCCAGCTGCTGAAGGATTAAATAAACACCAGAAAAGGCACAGTTGCAAAAAGTTGGTTTGAGAAACATCCTACAGCTTCTGGTTCTTGCAGCACTCCCCTGCAGGTTGACCAGAAATGCAGTGTGCTCCAAGCTCGGATGGTTTTGAAACGATCTGGATGTCCCAAGATTCCCACCCGGGCAGCCCCACGGGCCATTCCCAGCCTTTGCATAATTAAAGCAATCCACCTGCTCCACAGCCATTTGCTCTGCCCCAGAGCAGTACCAGAAAAAGATGTGGTGCTTTCCTGCCACAGCAGCTCTGTTTGGGGACAGTGTGGAGGCTGCCACACTCACTGCAGTTATCCTGCCCATGAAGCTCAGCAAAATAACGTTAGGCAGCAAGAAATTCCAGCAATTCTTTCCCTCCAGTTACAATAAACTGGCTTCCAATTTGTTGTCCATCCATTGCTAATTTCATTATCATTTCACACATGTTAATGAGACACATGCTGGTCACATGATCTCCCCCTTCCCTCTGGGGCCTAATGAATTATATATCATGAATAATTAAGGGCAGTTTGTTTTGGCATACAAATTCATTAGTGTTTTAATACAAAAATGCACAAAAGGGGAATTAATGTTTCATGACAACTAAAATAACCCTTTCTGCTAAAAATGTGGGCACACTGAGACCATTTATTTATGCATTTTTGTTTTCCAATTAAGTCAGAATTTAAAGATCTCCAGACCACACCACTAAAGAGTAGCTGAGTATTTAAAAAGTGATAGTGTGCAGCTTTTGGCAGTTTTCCTCCAGATCCCATAACGTTTCCTAATGCTCTGGCAAGACTGACATGAGTTTCTCCCCCTATGAATGCAGAGATTTCTCCCCCTCCCACAATTCACTATCAACATTTCAAGTGGAAGCTGTAGCTTCAGTTTGAATGCCACATCAAACAAGCTGATAAGGCTGTCATTTTTTATTTTTAAGCTGTAATTCAAGTGCAGGTTTATATGGCTGTAAATAAGAATCTCTTTCCATGGCATCTAAGAAATCAGCTGGGCTTCCCAGATTTTTCAGAGGAAAATAGAAAAGTGAGAAGTCAACTGGAAAATTGTTGTTTTAGGTGCAGATGGTGACATTGCTTTTTAACCTTTTCATGCTTGTTATAAGGACCTTTTAATACTGTACTAAGGCGTGGCACCCTTTGTTGGAACACACCCTGGTAACACTGTCAGCATTCTGCCAGCCCAGCACATATGATCAGCACAACTGGTTTGGATATGAACAGCCCCACAGCAACGGGTGGCCAAAGTTCAGTCTGACCTATGACTGGAAAATGAGGAAAATGAGAAAGACTCAGATGTTTTCCATGGAAATCAGGGGTAAAATCTAAACCTTTTTCTTCTTCTTTTTTTTTTTTTTTTTTTTTTTTTTGTACTCTTGGAGTGGGACATCCATTCTGCAGCTCTGCTGGCCTTCAATTCTAGATATTTTAGCATTTTCAGAGAAACACAGAACCAGTCAAACTGAAAGGCACCTCAGAAGACCAGTAGGGAGGCCATGAGTTCCCAGCCCTTGCCAGACACCTGGAAGAACCAAAGTGGTTCAGGACATGATTTTTTGAAAGCATGAGCAGTGACGAGGTTTTTTGAGCTTTATGAAGACATACACTGTTTGTCTGCTTTAAACGGGCCCTCAGAACTGCTCTTCACAAAATTCAAGTGCCTCCATACTCTGCAGTGAGCAGATTAAATTCGAAAGGCTGGGTTCAAGTGTGCAAGGCATGTCCTTTGCTACCCCTGTAAAGCATTACCTGGGTGTGCCGGTTTNTAACTGTTTTGGCATAAAGCCGTGATAGGGGATATACATGATGGAGTCACCCCAAGACACTGGGTCTGACGGAATTCTGGCTGAGCTGAGGCCTCGCTCAAAGCAGGTTCAGCACTGTCAGGCCAGCAGCTGGCTTTGCCCTGGGCTCCCTGTACCCTGAGCATCCCTGGCTCACTCTCCCGTGCCCATTTTCCCCCTGGGGCGTTGGGACTGCTGCAGGATCATCCCTCTTGTGCTGTAGTGCCACTTGTAGAGCAAGGAGGCTGGAAGAAGTGGGCTCCCCAGGATGAACAAAAAATAAAATCTTGGATGACAAGAGCAGCAATAGAGGAAGCAATTTAGGACAGAGCTGAAGAAAGCTGTGACTTCTTCAGCTGGGGAGAAGAGATCTTTGGGCCTGAAGGCTGGAAATGGGATCAAACCACATCAGGGAAAGCTGCATCACCTTCTTTTGGTTATTGAGGAAGGAGTGAGAGTGGGTGAAGTGAAACACTGAGTGCTTGAAGTAAAGTCAATGCACATCTATCTCCCACGAGGAGAATTCCAGCAGAAGGATCCAGGTCCTGCCAGTAAATCTCATCTATCTAAAAGAAAAATGATGTAGTAACTATGTTATAGCACATAGCACGTCCTAGCTTTGGCCAGCTATCCTAAAAGAAGCCATCCAGATTCCCCTTCATGGACCGTAGTGAAAAATCTGGCCTGATCTTAATCCCAATTCTTCTCTTTGTAAATGGAGGGAGGAAGGAAAAATCAGATTAATCAATCACTAAATCGTCCCATTGACTGTAAAGGAAAAGATGATGAATAACTAAAATATAATTGGTCTAGATTAAGTGAGAAATATTTTACTACCAACCACTCTGGAACCACTCTATACTTCCACTTCCTTTGTTTTACTATTTGATTTTCCATCAAAATCACAAATCAGCATAAAGTTTGAAAATATGTTTTTAAATGATGGTAAAATTTATTTAGAATCGCACATCCGCCAGCTACTTGGGCGGCAAACTGTGAGCAGAAAAGATTAAATGAATACTCTTGGACATACTGAGGAAAACAAAAATTAAGTTGAAACACAGAAAAAGCATCAAAATGTTCAGAAAAAAAAATCTGCTACTTAAAAGTAACAGAAAATGTATGATAATGTTCTGTCATCAAATTACATAGTACTTGTGTGGTACAGGGGGACTGTGAAAATCAAGATGTTATTGGGATGTGCATAATAAATAAATAGAAAAAACAACTTATAAAAAAAGGACAGCAATCACTTTAGGAAGTAAATGCAGTAAGTGGAAAAAGAATTATCAAAAGCCTTTACTGGAATCTTTTAACTTCTGCAAGTCCTTGGATATAAACCCTGGCTTCTCAGTAGGTGGCAAGGAGACAGAAAGAACAAGGCAGAGTAAAATAATCAGGTGTCCAGAGAAATATAACTTTTAGACTTTTACATTTCTAATAATGGAAGGAAAAAGCATCTACCAAATGGGGTTTGTGTCGTGGAGGGTGTGAATCCAGAGACAGAAACGTTTGTTCTCAGTGAGGACATTATGTTGGTGCTGTACACGAAGCAGCTGTCAATGAGCCTGAGCTGATGTTCACATCTGCAGTGGAAAGCCACAAATGCCAATAGGAGACCAGGGACCCTGGACAGAAGTCAAGTTCAAGGTCATCCAAGTAGCAGAGCAGAAACAGTAAAGCTAAAATCCCTCATCTATTGACAAGCTCATCCACAGGGTTTATTTAATTGATAAACACTTCAAACCTGTGAAGTACACTCTAATGCACTGGCTTGTGAGTTAATGAACCAGGGCATTCCTCTGCATAGACTCAGAACAACTTGGCTGAGGCTCCTAAACCACGATGGCTTTCTATGATTCGTCTGCCAGATGCCTGTACTGTCAGGCCAGGTATTCTTGCTGGTTCTCTGAGTTTTTAAAAACCTCATGTCTTTTGCACGTTGGCAAATTGTTATTTCTGAGACTCAACCTTTTTCTTTCCCATTTCTGATTCTATATAGCTGTTGAGCTCTGTTTTGCCTCACTACCCCGTGGCCTTGCTCTGCTCAGGTTTTTTTCTGTAATAAAATGCATAATTTTTAAATAATGTACTTCTCTGTGCAGTTAGGGAGAGTGATGCTGTACTGCAGTTTGGCTTTCAGACTCTGGTGTGGGTTTCTTTACATGCTTCTCTAAGCCTTACCCTGCACGGATTTTAATTCAGCAAAGCTGAGAGCAGAGGGCCAGAATCCCCTCCCTCGACCTGCTTTTGGTGCAGCTTCCTGGAGTCCTTCAGAGCCCCTCCTGCATCCATGTATTTATAACTGCTGTGGAGAGGGAGGAAAGGCAAATGCCTCCCCATGACCTCAGAGATGTTACCTCCACCCTCACTCCTGTGCCAGATTCACAAAATCTCCCAGGCATTCTTCTCAACTCAAAGAGAGCACCAGCACCAGCCAGGAGACGCTGCCAGATGCAGAAAGTTTTAAGGCCAACTGATGGTGCTGGATCTGCTCCTGCTCTAATCTCAATTTAAATTAGTAACCAGAGGCAACACACCGGGAGCTTTTCTAGTCTGCTTCCTCAAGAAGTAAAACAAATCCCAGATAAAATATTCAGCATTTGGAGGCTGAGCACAGAATGCTGCGAGGCTGAGCACAGCCCCTCAGTGTCCACTGAGGAAGCACTTTTCCTAAGAGACCAGAAATGCTGGCAGCTCGCTTTGGTACCACATCCAGTTTTATTTGTTTTACAATCTCTGCTCCTCTGGGGGCATGCAAAACGATCTGGGGTGCTCTGGGGAATTTCACCTTTGCCTCTCTTTACCCTTGCACTTCTCTTCCTTTTGATCTATTGCTACCCACGGCCTAGGGCTGACTTGTTCGCTGTACAAGCCACTATCTGATCCATCCTCTCCTATCCTGATGGCCAGAGCCAGCCCTTCCCACTACACCCGAACTGCTGATACTGTGACAGGTCCTAAGTCAACACTTCATCAGCCAGGAGCTTTTATCAGCAGGAGAGAGGAACCCCAGCACTGGCAGCAGCAACAGCCCTGGCCAGTAAAGATGTTTTTAGAACGATATCCTTGGCATCTTGCAGTCTCTTTAACAAAGCTGGCGGTGACTGCTGAAAACCTGCCAGGTAGATTTGCCCAGAAGAAGGAAATGGGATGTGGTAGGGTGTGGTGGTGAGGAGAAGAGAACATTTCAGAGCATATTCCCATTTTCTCACACATTTTTCTCACCCGTTAACACTTGGGGAGGGAGAGACATAACTTTGAGGGGCATGTCGCATCCAAACAAACAAGACAGTGGGAACAGACCAAAGAGATCCATCAGCCTTGTAAAAACCACCTCTTTTCCAAGTCTGGCTTGACAGATCAACACAACACTTAGAGGGCACAAGCCCTGCCTGAATCAACATTCTGCTAAGCTTGTAGCAAGAACAAAATGAATTGTGCAGAAACGAAGGCTCACACAAAAGGTCTGGGTTTCATATCCAGATCTTCTGCTCACCAGCTGCACAGCTTCAGATACATATTTGTAATGCCAGGACACCTGCAACATTAAAGCTCTGTGATACCTAAAAACCACAAGCTCAGCTCCAGTAAAGACCAAAATCTAAAAGTGAAGTCTAAAGACCTTCGCGCTGCAGCTACTTGCTGAAACTCAGTGATGCTGAGAAAAAAATCCATTAGTCTTAAGAGGACATATTCATATAACTATTAATTTCAGCTCCTGCTCTGTAAAGTGTGGAGAGCAACTGCTTTCTCTCCTGGATACTGTAAAGTACAGTGTTTTAACATTTGTCATGTACTTTCTGTCCTCATGCAGCAAGAAGTGGTGCTTTGGGTACTATGTCTATTCTGCCAGTCAAAATAGCTGGCTGCCTCTGCCAGAGTGGTTAAATTTCTTTGGGGTAAGTGAAAGCAATCATGTAAATTAAAATGAAAAGCCAAGCTAGAGACTTACTTCAGATGGGAAAAGAAACACAACTTTTTCAAAAAGATCAAAACCAGCTTTGTAAAAAAACCCCAAACCTAATAACAACCAAAAAATCACCAACCAACCAACCAAAATCACTCCTGAAGCTGTAACATTTCCCTGAATTCTCTGGTTATAGCTGGTAGATTTACAGAAATACTTGGGAAAACAGCTGCTGCTGGTACTACTGACTGGACAAGACAAAAGGATTAAGGGCTTAACCCCAAACCAGCTATTTACAGAACATCTTCTGCAGCTCCTGGTGGGCATGGTCACAGATTTGGACCCAGTTAGCACAGCACGTGTCATCCACATTAGTCATCCTCTTTGCCTGTACTGTACTGAGGCAATTACGCCCAAAATCAGAGCTTGCTTATTCTATTTCAGAGCAACCCCATCAGGGACCAGCCAAGCTTGTGTCATTGTTTCCAGCCCGGGAGATGCCTGCATTTCAGAGAGGGCATCAAGAGCTGGGAGTGCTGCATCCCTGTGCCTGACTTGCCCTTTACTGTACCACACAAAAAATAGGCACATTCCAAGGATTTCACAAAGCCCTTCCACAGAGGCCTCATTTACACGTAAGGCAACCGAATATTTTGAATTATTTAGTTCACATCCCCTGGGGATAAACTCGTTTAAAGGGTCCAGGACCTGACTGTGCAGAGGCTGGGGAGGGTCTGCAGTGTCTACACGCGGGTGAGTGACTCCTGGCCTGGCTGGTGGCGTGACTGCCACCTTGCAGAGTGGTCTGCCAAGAGGAGCAAGGAAAAAGGACAGCTCTGTGAGAAAGAGAGGGAAAACACTCCACAAAAGAGGATGGAATGGAGTAATTAGCTTCTTCCTCTGCAGCCTCCAGCACGCTGCCAAGCCTCGATGCCGCATGACAGGCGGACAAAAGGCTTTTTCAGCTGTCACACGTTTCACAGCCCCAGCCAGGGACAGCAGCCACGTCCTCGTGCCTTTCAGGGACTTGCACACATGTGCTGCCCTGTCTGCAGGCCAAGGAAAAACAGGCTTAGTCCTTACCAGACCTACAGATACAAAATGCTCGTTGCAGTGCTGCTGGCATTCAGCATATGGTTACCCTGATTTATTTCTGTTGAAACAGAAGTCACAGTTTCCTCCTGACGAGGCCCTCCGTGGTAGAAATAAGGGGCAGTCTGTGTCCTGGAGAGCTCAACTCAGCGCTAAAGATGACATTTTGTCCTCACCCTTTTCCATCATTTCTGGATGCAGGCACTTGAATAGAAGGAAGCTAAGGTACTGATATTACGCCTCAAGTATTTCATTTCCTAGGAACTAAGCAGTGAGTGTTGCTTATGCAGCCTTAAAATGAAAGCGTGTTACAGGAACAGACTGTCCTTTTTTGTGTTTATTCTGCTCAGTAAAAAAACCCCCAACAACATTTAAAAGGATTCACCCAGCAGCAAGATGTTTTTCCCCCAGGACTACTGGAACTATGAGTTTCTTTTCTGTCCATGTGCATGTCTGTGTTTCTCACAGACACTCATGGGAGCTGTGGTTTTCAACTGTGTGCAGAGGCAATAAGGACAAATTAGCATAAAATTAACATGCCCTACCTCTGATTGCAATCCACATGAGGAGAAGGACAAACCCCTGCTCCCTCTCCAAACACTGACTAGATCCATGAGCCTGACTTCATGAAACAACAAGTTGAATGCCTGAGACCAATTGGGATATCAGACATGACAGCAGTAGAGGTTATTAATTGGATGATATGTAAAATCCAGTGACTTGTTGTCAGGGTGTACCTCTCAATATCAGTCAAGTTACAAAATCCAGACACTATTACCTGCTAGCTGAATACCTTTGCCTTATTTCACTATACTGTATATTAAACTCTCCCTTTCATGTTTGCATAATAAATCTGAATGGAGCCTTTTATTGCATTCACACTTGGTTTATTGCTTTTGGTTATTTTATAGCATGTGCTTTGTATAGGGGGAAGGAGTAAAAACAAAGCTTTTATTACAAAACTGTAAAACAAAACTAAATGTGAATGAATGCCTGCTGTAGATAGGTGATGAACATACTTCATGTTAACTCAGAGGTGCCACTTTTTATCATGGACATGTAACTGCTGATGATATTGTTCGTATTTTGGGGGACGTCTCAGTACCAGAACATGGAATGAAGCGTGGTTCCTCAGTCATATTTGCTGCAGGTACAAGTGCCATGGGGAGGCAGACACAGCTACAGGAACCCCCTGTGACTTGCCCACAGAATTTTTAAAAGGAGATACCCCAGGTGAAACTCCCCTGGTGGCAGAAAGACAAAACAGAGCCTGAGCAGGGCATCAGCCTCCTACCAGATCTGTAGAGCATGAGTGGGTCTCACACAGCTCAGGTGTGGTGGGGACTCTTAGGAGGGGTGAATTCCCACCTTCTAATTCCTATTCCCAAAAATGCCACACAGACAGTGCATGAGAAAAGAAAGACTTGGGGCTTTTCACTCTGGCAAAACAGGGGTGAAGAACCTGCACTTTGCTGAGTGTCAAACAGATTTTTCAAAGCCTTTTGGCAAACCATGAATGAATACACCCCAAATATACACCAGGAAAAAAAGAAAAACCCAAACAACATTAAAACACCTCCCTTCCACCTCCCCCCCAATAAAAGCTGTCACAGTAAAATGTAGATTAAGGAAGATGTCAGTAGTAATTTGTTACTTGAAAACACAGAAGTCTTGCACAAACTAGAAAACAGAAGGAAGTCATAGACAATGATAATAAGGTTGGGGGAAAAGATAATCTTAAAGAACCATTGAATAAAGATATAAAAGCTGATATAAACATTTCCAAGCATACCAGGAATAGGAATGTGAAAGGCAGCCTAGAGAACCACTAGATCAAGAAATAGAGAAAAATATGAAAGTGGTACACCAGAAGCAATCCACAATCCCACAACCCGGCTGAGGGTTCTGTCTCTGGTAGTGATCAGTATTTGGTGATGTGAAATACAGGTTAAAAGAAGGACTAGTGCATTTCTTCTCACCTTCTGGCAAGGTGT
The DNA here is from genome assembly GCA_013398055.1 of Ifrita kowaldi. Classification (NCBI taxonomy): domain Eukaryota; kingdom Metazoa; phylum Chordata; class Aves; order Passeriformes; family Cinclosomatidae; genus Ifrita; species Ifrita kowaldi. Next base: position 149,825 of record VZRS01014575.1, on the reverse strand, counting down.
GATTTACAGATTCTCTGAAGTAAACGTGCATCTGCATCTCCTCAGTTTTACACACCTTTATCATATATCCTAGTCACCTTTTCTCCAAAATGAAAGCAATAAGGATGAGGAAAAGTATGCAAAGTGTGAGGATGAAGCAACAGGGAATCTTCAAGTAAGAAAGGAAAAAACTGGCCTGTGGGCTACTGGCAGAGAGGTCTATACAGTCTCAGGTAGGATGGAGATAAACAAGGGATGATTAGTCACTGTTTCTTAGATTGCAAGAAGTAGAGAGCACTTTAAAAAAAAATAGCACATACATGTTTTATAAGAAAGGAAAACCAGTGAATTTTCAAGCCATGCACAGACTGGGGAACTCACTGCCACAGGACATGCAGATATACAAGTGTAAACACGCTCCAAAAAGACAGACTCACAGAAGAAAAACCTGTCAATGACTAACAACCATCAAAGGCTCCACTTCTTCAGAAAGTCCCAAAAGCCAGAGACAGCTAAAAGCAAGGAGTTTGTGTCCAGGGAGGTTTGTCTTTATATGCCCTGGGTTTACATTTTTTCCCTAAGCAGCTACTACTGATGCTGGGCAGGACAGATCCTTGGCCTTTCCCCAGATTCATATAGCAGTAAAACTGTGCCATTAAAACACACATAAATTAAATATCATGTTATGAAATGAGCCCGTGGATTATAACTAGGTCTCAGGCTCTGGTGCCTATATTCCAACTTTCCTGCACCTATAAATATTAAAATACCAAACAGCGCACTTGAATTTGCAAAATGCAGGCTCATCACCATTCCAATACCACGTTATCTGACAAAAGTAATTTATTTGCTCACCAGCCCATCATATTTTATTCAAGTCCAGTAAAAACTATCGTTCCATTGTTCCAAACAAGCCCTAATCTCAGTATGCAGCTCTTGGTCTCATACAGATGCTAATTATTATAACTGCGGGGCAAATCAGCACCATATGACCAAATAAATACATTTTGCTGAATACATAAAAGAAACTCCCCCACAACCCTGTACTTGTTGGTTCTCCAGAATCACAGCTGTACAGTGTTAATACTGTACTCATGATCTTAATAGAAAATAATCCCTTGAAAATTAATTGCCACTAGACATTAATAAACACTTTGTCAATTAAGCCAGTAAGCCAATTAGGCCCAAGGTGAACTCGAGGGCAATCAACTCTATAAACAGTGTGAGCTAAGTCTTAGAAGTGCACTCTAATTTTTAAAAAGCCTGTTTTTGGAGGCTGTGGGATTGCTCATTACAGAACAAAGAAACTGCCCAAATTCAACCCAGGTCAGGAGCAGCCAAGAGCCATCATCACCCAGCAGCTTATCTGTGTCTTCAGAGCAGCTGGTCTAGACCTCATTTGAGACCTTACCAACTTGTAATTAATAGCTTCTCTAAGTAAACCAAATCAGAAAGCCAGCAAAAAGCAGTTCAAAAGTGCCTCCTGGGAAAGAGCCTGAGCTGTAAGGCAGGGCAGGGTGTAGAGAGAGCAATTTACAGCTGACTCCCTTTGACTCCAGGTAAGCATCAGGCAGCTGGCCCTGCTCCTTCTGCTAGGCTTTCACAGGCCATGGGGCATTCACAAAACCTGCACAGAAACGGCTCAAGCCTTTCTGAGGAGATGCAAATATTTAGCAGCTCTTCCAGCTCCAAAAGCCTTCATTGCCTGGCCTTTCTTATTCAGTGTCCAGGAGCAGAGACAGCACGGGCAGGAGTGCAGATACTGCAGAACCCTTCATTTCTGCCTTTCCTTTACAGCTGAGAGGAACAGATCCATTCCTGGGTTCCCATTCCTGAGGAGAAACCTGTGTTTCTCGACACGCTGCAAACAGGAAAGCTGTTAAGGGAGCACCTGGCTAAAATCATTCCTCTGTGGGCATGGCTGAAGCTCTCCCCAGGGCAGTGCTCACTGCCCCAACCCTGACAGAAGTCAAGAAGCATCAACTGGTGTGACTCTTGGGGCTCTGCTGTTCAGGGAGTTGGACTTGACAATCCCTGTAGGTTCCTTCCAGCTCGGGGTATTCTATGATTCCATGACATTCTCCTCCTCCAATCCTTCTGTTCTGTGGTTTTCTGTTCTGTCTCTTCACAGGTCTCAGCAAGCTCAAATACTTCAAGCCAAAAGCATCCAACTTCCCTCTCTTCTCTGCTTAAATAAAAGGAGTTTGTCCATACAATGAGTTTGGCACAGGGCTGGAGAAAACTCATTTGTTTCTCTAATTGATTCCATTTGAAAAAAGATGCCATTAATCCTTGCACATCTGTTGGCACTGATAAATGTGCCCTGTATTTTGGGTGTTTGTCTTGAGGCCTTGCAGGCTGGAGACTCAGCTCTACCATCACTTTGTCACTTCTCTTTTTCAGCAGGGTATGGACACTGAACCCGCCAAACTGGAGGGATAATGCCACTCCTCACACTCTTCCCAGGGCTAACCATTCCTTGTTACTCCATCTTTCCCATCAGAAGCTTGGGCTGCACAGTAACTTGTATGAGAAAGTGCAGTTAAAAAGCCTTAAAATTCACAGGATGCAAATGAGCAGACAATTATTCTGTGCATAATGATAAGCTGCTAAGTTGGAACATGTTCAGATATACAGTAAGTCTGTAATAATCTGTATTAATTTTTAAGAATGCTGGATCATCTCATCTGAAGCCAAAAACATTAATATTTGAATTAATTAGTGCTCATCATACAGCATATCTTTTGAGTTTTACTGCAGTCATTTGAGTCTTTCCTTACACTGACTTTCTAACAAAGATCACCTTGATGAAGGGGGTTTAAGGATTTTTTTCAGCCTAGTGAAAAATATTTTCCTGGAATAGTGGTCAGCTTCCTGCCTTTGTTTTTCTTGTCTTTTTTTTTCTGAGTGTTGGCTGTTTTGGGTTGAGTTTGGGGTTTTTTTTGTCTCTTCCAGCCTTAGTAGAATATGGGGATAATGATGTAGGCTTGACTATGCATATAAATTGAATAATTTGCAGTAATGCTCTAAAGTGCCACCGGGATGGAATTCAAAGGGCTGTTTGCAGAAACAATTGCTTTTTTAAAAAATTAATTTCTGAAAAATAAATGCAGAAAATGGTGAGATGGCTCAGGGGATTGAAAATGGCAGAGAGACTTCCATCTCCCGGTCACTGCTTCAGATCCTACTCAGGCTGAAGAGCAACTAAAAAATCTTACTGTGAGAAAAATACTTTGGGTCTCTGCAAATTTTAACATAATAATCTGTGCTGAGGTTATGAATGAGATTGGAGTTCACTGAAAATAATAGCAGAGGGTCAATTCTACTACATATTTTGGAGGTTTGGGTTTTTTTAAAGTCGTTTTACTGATGGAATATAAACTGATCTTTTTTTTCAAACAGCAATCATTTAATCACGAGCATTGTAAAGCAAAATGGAGTTCATATCCTTGGGCATTACTAGAACTGGTTACCCTTCCTCAGACTTACACACATTTCTGCCAATATTATCAGAGTAGATTACATATTTTCATGATAGTAATCTCGTATGTGAAGTTGGTTATGTAACAGGAGAAGACCAAGGGCATTTAAACCACTTAAATCAGACTGAAAGAAAAAGAAAATTATGTTTTCAGCATGGGGTCATGGTTCAGTGATGTTAAGAATCTCATGCAGTTTAAGATAAATGCACAATCACTTTACATTTTTCACCTATTTGTAAGAAGACATCACCAATCCATTTTCCTACATAAAACTGCCACATACGTATACATATTTCAGTCTGCTGATTTCTGGTCAGGACCAGAACTAGCACTGGAAGCTTTAAAATTATCCACGTGGACTTCTGATTGATCAGACATCAGGTCCATCCCTTCCACAGAGAGAATCGGATGCTTCAGAATGATGCTTCACCAAAAGCAGCTTTGCCTGAGGATGGGAGGAGCCCATGTGGATGGACAGGAGTGACAAACCATCACCTACGGTTTCACAATTAAAGCCTGTGCTGATTTCCAAAGCTCCTTGTAAGCAGATTTAAAACATCTCCAGGAGCATCCACTTCAACACTCCCTAAGGTGCCTAGCAAATATCTCAAGAAAGTAGTGATTGATTTCTGCCAGTATCCATGATATCCTAAGAGATTTCCAAACAGAAGAGGAGGAGCAGCCTGTGGCCTGAACAGCAAACACTGAAGATTGAAAGGATGCGATGGCCGAGTGTTGAAAAGCTGCCAGCAGCAGCTTTCTAGCAATGCAGGCATGGTGAGTGGCTACTCCAAAGTCAACACAGAAAAGGGTTAGAGAGTTGGTTTTATTTCAAGCTTGAATAAACCTGCTCCCAGCTCTTCACCTAACCGTGGGTATCTACCTGCTCGTTTCCCACAGAGAGAACCATCCTGAGGTGCAGCTTTGGGGTGCCCGTGAGGCAGCAGCAGGATAAGGCACAAAGGGAGCAGGAATGTGAACATGTGAAAATGGATTGGCCTTCTCGAAAGGGCTGAGATCACTGGGTTGGCCTTGAATTACATGAGATCCAGCTCTGAGCAAAGCCAGCACAATCCCAAGCACTGATCTGTGGAGGGTGGCTGTGAATGTGCAGTGCAGTCTATCCAGTGCTACACACGAACGAAGAGGAAAGAGATCGTGGGGAAACAATCACTGCCATCTCTTTCTAGAGAGGATATTTGCCTCTGCTGCTCCTCAGGGCAGGAAAGGCTCTTACATCAGCTTCACAAGGGACTTAAAAAGCAAGTTCCAGAGGTACAGGCCCTGGCTGCTGAGCACAATGCTGTCACTGCTCTTTCTGCTGTGGAAGCAGCAACAGGACATGAAAGGAATAGCAGAAGGTCAATTTTACTATGGCTGTGACCACCGTGTGACACAGCAATGCTCTGCTCCAAAAGTGGCTGAGCAAACAGAGAAACACAGCTCTGCTCAGAGGCAGGCAGCAGAGAAGAGCTCAGTGATCTTTGCTGGATGCCCTTCACGACCAGGCAGTGAAAAGCTGCGGGTTTAATCATGGTGAAGGATAATAGAGAGCACAGAACCAGAGAGGCAGCTCAGCTAACTCCAAGCATGCTCTGTTAAACCCTATATGACATAAAAATGGTTTATAGCCCATGCAGCATACTTCCCTTGGATAAGGACCATCGCACACTGAAATTAAAGGCAATTAGTGTCCCTTAAGCGTTTGAAGAGAATTGTTTTTATAAAGCATTTCCTTCAATCTTTGGGGAAAAAAAATATATATAGGAAAGGAATTTTTATGCAGAATGGCATTTGTTTACAACTAACGCCCTAAGAGATTAGAGTTGGCTTTCAGACCTGTTATTACAGCTACAAAAAAGTTGCTGTTAAACTCCCATTGAGGCTGACTGATGGGTCCACTGTGTGTGAATGCAAAACACATTGTTTCAGGACACTACAGCATGTCCACATTGGCAGCATGGCACTTTTTATAAAACACTGGAGTGCTCAGGAATTTCATGTTGACTATTAACAAACTCTTTCTCCCACAACCATCACAGGCTTTGATTCAGCCAAACCCCAACATTTCATTCTCTGCTTTATTTAGTGATTAATCTGAAGGACTGATTTCCATATTAACATTGAAACGAGCAGCTCGATGCTGAGAACACAATGGCCTGCATTTTGCAACCCAAAGAATGGCTGTTGTGTTTTGTTTATGAGCTATTAGTTTAGCAACTTATAAAATATCCATCAACAGCCACAGACGTTAAATGAAATTAAGAAATTAAATACAACTTAATAAAAACAAAAGCACTGATAGATCCCCACTCCTCATTAAACCTCACATCACCCCTGTAAAACCATGTCCTCAGAAAAAGATTACGTTTGAAAAAGTACTGAAATTTCTTTGCCTTGTTTTTAATGCTTTATTAGTTTAGATTCCATCACAAATTGCAGGATTTGTGACCAAATGCTCCAGTGCTGTATAACAATGTCTTCTAATGCTCCACGCTGACAGAAACAATTCCTAATCACTGTGCTGTAAAATACTACCACAGAGCTACAAAGAATGGAGCTGGACATCATCTTGCAAGGCTTTTCTACAACCACAGTAACATTTACTGATCTTTAAAACTGTTCAACTCCCAGAATCTTCTCCAAGGTTAAACCTTCAGAGCTACCCATGAAATAACAGAAATTAGCATTTCTATAAATGGCACTAGGTTTGCCAGCATGGGAAATTGTACTTAATTACAAAATATCTCAAGGGCAGCAGTAATGATGTTTACTTTACAGTAAATAAACGTGCTTCAGCTTCATCTGATCAGCTTAGGAGCTTGTCTGATCACTGAGCCTGCTGTTGAGGAAGGCAATGCAGCTGCCAAGTGTGATGAGGCTTTTGAAGAAACAGACACAGCCACAGTGCTCGAGAGGAGCCCGAGAGTTTGGATCTCCCAGCGTTCCCCTCCAGGACACCATCAGCCGTGCCCGAGCTGCTCTCCAGGTGCTGGTCACATCACTCCCCAGCAAGGGACACTGACAATGCCATCTCCCCTTGTCAGCTGTTTTGCCATGCACAACCTTCATTGCCCTTTCAAAGCTTTCCACCCAACATCTAACTTCGGTCTTGCCGTCTGCAGTTTCAGCTGTTACCTCTTGCCTTACCAAGAGAAATACATCCACGTGTGTTTCTGCAGAATTGCCTTCAGACAGAAATATTCATCTCAGGGCTTTGTGACTACAACATTCTCTAATCTCCTCAACACTCCTTTGCTTCCTTCACGTTGCTGTGATTGAAGAGAACCCATTAGCTGACTGCACACACGCATGAACGCAAGAAGAAAGGAAGAATTATAAGTACAATATCAAGCAGCATATGGCAAACCCATTTATGTCTTGCTACAGCAGGTCAGGCACTGAATGGGACTCATTCCTCGGAGTCATTGTTGGCAGTGTGGAGACTGCTTTGGTGGTAATGGCTGGAATACTGAGTGCTCTGGGACTAATTGCATATTTGATATTCATGTGATAAATTAATTAGCTGCTTATTCCCAATGAATAGCCCGGATTCAAATAAAGCTGTCAGATGTGAGGTATGGTAGATGCACATGTGTTAAAAATAGCTCCTAAGGGGGGATGTGTGTAAATATATTTATATATGTATCAGTCTGCTACTACAATCATTTAATTTAGCTTTGCCCTCAGCCATGAGTTGCCTGGAGACTGACTAATAACAAAAGCATTCAAGATACTTTTTCTTTTGTGTTCCCTTTCCTTTTTGAATGGATGTGTTTTACACCTCCAGCCTTGATGTAAAATACAAATAAAAGCTCTTCAACACGGCTTTCATTTATGCAAAATCTAATCTAAATAATGGATGGGATTAAAAAAAAAAAATAGCTATGACTATGACTTTTACCTAGCGTAGGATTAAAACTGATCTCGGTTTTAGTCCTACTGGTGTGATTTAGTTGCCAGTAACTTCTAAAGATTTGCTCAGAATTACTGCATTCTGAAAGGGGATTAGTCCCAAATATGAACTTAGAGCTTATCATTTTTCCCCAAAATAACAGCCAGGTAAAGGACGGAGATTTTATTAGTATTCTCACCCATGCAAAAAAAATGCAGCTGCACTGTCTTGTTCCTGGTGAACACAGATGCAAGACAGACTGGTCAAACCCCTGCCAACCCAAAAAGAACAATCACAAAGGTTTTACCTTGTATACAAAACCCTAATGCACAAAGATACCAAAGCTTAAAAATACTAGGTTTTATTAGTGCTGAAATTTGTTGATTTAGCAAGTGTTCTTGCAGATGAGACTCCACCACTGTCACATCAATTTCTCTTGTAGTACCTGGAGTTCACACCCTAGGGGTGTTCTCACCTCCGGGTTTGAGATTAGAGGTGGGAAAAGGCTGGGAATCCCCCCTAGAAAGGAGTTTTTGAGATATTAAATATGAAATTGTTTCAATTGGAAAGGGGAAGACCTGGTCCCCTGAGGGACTTTTCTCGATCCTTTGTGGATGGAAGTTTGCAGATGATAGAAAGAAATACTCTCAAAGACTTTTTCTTGAAAGAGGAATATTTCATCCTGAAAATGTGTCAGTAGAATACATCAAGATGGGATGAGCATAGCATTTTCCCTCTATTGCTGATTTTCTGCACCACTGGCATAATTTCACAAAATATTTCAAGTTCGGCTATAATCCTTTCACCAACCAAAAATATTCCTGGGACAGTTTTCCCACAGCCCTACCTGCCTGCATCACTGATGAGCTCTGCACTGCCTGCTGTGACTTCACTTGGCTCCCACGAAGGAGGGGAGCCCTGAAGGGGACAGCACACTTGGACTTCAGCTGTGCTGCTTTGTGAAGACCTGAAAACAGCTGGAAACGCTTGCAATGCTTAAAAATACCTCAGAAACACAGAAGTACAGAGGCAGGAAAGAATAAAAACGAGTCTAGCTCTGCTTTGGCAGCCCTGGTTTCCCTATTTTACACCAAATCCAGCAAATCATGTATGTGTGCAGGCCTGAAAGTTGTCCCAACACCCAGCAACCTGATGTGTTCAAAGCAGAGGACCTGTGAAGAACAGGAAGTAGCTGCCAGCATCTCCTCAGTGTGCACGGATGGGAAGATGTCCTTGCAGCTGTGTCCCCAGGAAAACTCCCCGTGCACAATTCCCAAAGTGTCAGGGAATATTGCCTGGGCTAAGTGCCTTTACCACTGTTTAAACACAAGTAAATGAAATAAAGATCGTTGTCACCACAACAAAAAGAAATTGTCAGCTCCATCTCCTGCCTCGCAGCCGACCTGCAGGATACCAGGAAGGTGCAGGATGTCTCACAGCAAAGCAAAACCAATCTGACAGCTATTCCACCTTCTGAGAAGGATCAAAGTGTGAGAGAAGGAGGAAGGAAAAGGGATGTCATATAAAATTACACTGACCTGAAACTCTCAAATATGAGAGAGGAACTACAACACCTTAGGCTTGAGGGCTGTGCTTTTGTTTGTGGGCAAAAAAAAACAAAACAAAACAAAAGAGAGAAAAAAAACCCAACACAACAAAAAAGCACCCCAAACATACTCATGACCTTAACTAAATCCTAAATTACGTAGTTTCAATGCTTTCTAAGGAAAGTTTAAAGTTATAAACAAAAGATTATTGATTATATTTCTATCTTGTTAAAACTGCATCAATTATATACATTTTACTTCAGAAAATATTTCTCCTTAAACTGATTCTATCTGAGAAGTTTTATCTGAAATTCATAACTGCAGATATATTCATCTGCAGCATTTATCAGGTGCAGCCAAAGAAAAGAAGAAATTATTGGCTTCTCCCTCCTGTAGCAGTTTTACATTACATGGAAGCAGAAATCAACTTAGCCTTCAAAAAAAAACCCCTAATCCAAACTCAGGGATTGGGGTGTTTCAAATTCTCTAATCCACAGGTTGCTAAAATCAAAATATTCTTCTGTACTCATTGTTTGAGAATTAGCTTTAGATTCTTATTTTCTTATTTTTTTTTAAATAGAAGATTAATACTCACAATATCTTTGTACGTAGAGTGAATTTATACAATAATAATAAAACCACAAAGCTTTCCTCAGAACGTTAGATTGCATGATTAAGCACAGCAATACCCAGGAGCACTAAAGTTCAGGCTGTGCTCATATTTTAACTGAGGCTTCCCCTCTCTTCAGCAAGAATTACAGGACAGTGTCACAATCTGGTTTGGCACAGGGATTGCTCAACATTTTGAGTGTTTTACAAACAACGTTTAAACTCTAATCTTGGATATATAACTTGAAAGTTCCATTTCTTATAGCCCCGGACTTCACAAACACAAATTGCACTCTATTCTTTGAAATTCAGGTGCTCAATTCTTAAATTGGGGAGGCAGCAGAATGGGTTGGGGTTTTCTAATATTCATAACAATCCCGAAGTCCCTTCTGATCACCTCCTCTTCTCTCCCAGCACAGCACTTACAGCATCTGCATGGGTGACAATTGTTCTGAATGTGGGAGGGGGAATCCCAACACTGGAAAGGGCACAGATCAAGTCAGGAATCATGCTGTTGAAACAACAACTAGCAGAGCTCCACAGAGGGAGTCACATCAAATTCTCTGTTTTGTGAGCACCAAGCACAGAACAAAAGGGAAACCAACTCTTCTGCGGGGATCTGAGTCATCTGTGCAAGGAATGCTTGAGCGGGAGCTTTGTGTTTCCTTAAAAGCTAATAACGATGTTAGGAAGTTCTAAGAAGTGTTTGGGAGGAGTATTTTTGGGAAAAGAAATCCCTTTTTGTCCAAAGATAGTACACTATTCCCATGGTACACACTTGAGGAACCTAAGAACAAAACAGGATTTAAGTATCTTTCATAAAATACCCTCCAACGGCATTTTCTGTTGTTGGTACTCTTCCAGATGCTTTCTCTGAACCAAAACCACGTGAAACCTCTGCTCTTGGTAAAATCACAAGAACAGACGTGAGGTTTTTCTCTCTTTTATAGTGTGCAGCTACACTTTGGGCAGTGAGAGGCAGAGAGGATCAGAGGAGGCTTTGCAAAGAGACACTGGATTGTCATTATTATGTTGTTCTCTAGTGCAAGTAGATTTCTCGTGTAGCCCCATTTGTGCTGTCACCTCCCGCCCTCATCTGTGTGAATAAACCTGCTGTGTTACTCTATTATTTACGTGCAAGGTTTCCTGACTGGCAGTAAATCAGTAGGTTGTCCAGAAATAACATGAATCATTCGTTTTGGGAAGGCAGAAACACAAAACAGTCTTACAGATATTGGCCAACCTTTTCCTTCTTTATATATTTTTCCCCAGTATTCTTTTCTTACTTCATTAAATACACTAATAAAAGTAACCTAGCCTCTTGTCAAATAGATTGCTTTTATTATGCCAAGCAGAGAAATCAGCCCTTTTTACTCTTCCACTTTCCAACATTTTCATCTCCTAATTAATACACAAATCAGGGACAAAGAGTGGTGTGTCCATAATGTAACCAAGAAATGGTTCACACGTTCAAACATCTGACAGAAGGGGGATTTGACACTTTGCTCAATGCACACCTGGGTTTGCTACTTTTCAGGAGCTAACAGTAAATGCCACGGAGTTCTGTTTAATCAGCTCAACCTCCCGTTATCAGTGTTAGCTCTGAGCAATTATCTCTCATTTATCCCCGGAAAGCTGTGGGACTGCTGCTTTCCAAAGACAGGGGCTGTGGGGAAATGGTTTTGTGGGGGACAGCTCCGATGGAAGCTTTGACCTGGGAACAGAGCAAACAGGGACCAGGATTAGAATTTTTTTCTCCCACAAGAATTTTTTCCAAAATGTCTCTGCTGGAGGCACACACCTCAGTTTGCTGGCTGCAGCAGGACTTTGTTCAGAGATAACGTCAGTGGTCCTGAGAGCTGTGGGATTTATTCAAGCTGCGTGTGGGGAGCTGGAAGATATTTTGCAGTGTTGTTCTCCTTTCATATCACCAAACTGAGTTATTTTCCACTGTATTTAGATCTATCAACCCATACTGCTAAAATGAGGAGATCCTCAGGGCGCAGAACAGACTTGAGCGTTGCTCGGCTCGATATCTTGGCTAATGAGCCAGGCTCCGCGATATCCCGAAAATACAAGTACATCAACCAAAGGATTTTTTCCTATCAGCCAAAATCCACTAAGTGGGTAGGTAGAAATACAGAAAGATGGGCAACCAGTGGCCCAGGGAATGAGCAGTTTAGCTGGGGAGGACTCAGTGCCCTGCTGGTTCTCACGGAGGATGGGAATGCAAGCACGCTTCCCCTAAGGGATACACATGTGTCTATAAATTCACGTATGTGCACAAAAATAAACCTCCCAGACAAAAGGCAGCTACCTGGTGGGTGTAGCACAGGAGCTGACAGTTACCACAGACCTTCTGCTTCTCCTCTGAACAAGCAGGAACAGCCAGGGTGCTCCTGCAGGGATAGATCTAGTGCTCCACGCATTCAGGGACAAGGCTGTCCCTCTCCTCGATGGGACTGTGAGGCAAAACTCCAACAAAAGTATGAATAAAGTGGGTCCAAGGCAAAATACTCTGGCCAATGCAACCTACACTGAACTCCCTGTGACTTTGTATGAACCCCTGCAAGCATTATCATGTTTTTCACTGCTTTTATTGGTTGTTTTCCACCATAGTTTATTCAATACTTCAAATTGCTGACCCAATAAAATCTGTTCCAGCAGCTTATAGGCCCAGTTCAAACATATCTTTTAAAAACAAAGAATTTCTACCTAAACCCCTCCCACAACGTCCTGAAGTGAGGCATAAGAAATGACCTAGTGATACAGATATGACATTCCTACCTCCCTAGGAACAGCTGTATGAAAGCCTGAAGAAACTTTTCTGGGAAGACATGGGATCTGTTACAGGGTACAAGAATTTCCTCAGGCCTAAAGAAACTGACAGCACTAAAAATATTGCGGATAGATTCATCCCACTTTCATGGCCTCACTGGGACCTACTCAAGTGAGCCTCAGTCACTGGGATTTCCAGAAGTTCTTTGCAGGATATCGGCGTGAGTAGGCTCAGAAAATTGTCACAGCTGACTAACAACTCATGGCAGGTCAGGGAAAGTGCCTGACACCGGCAAGGAGCCCTTCCAGAGAAGGATCATTAAAAAACAGCAATTCACACTTCCTATCTGAGCGATTATGTCAGGAGAAAGAAGAACGGGGCGGGTTTAATGTTCCTTTTGTGTGCAACCAAAGAAGACTTAAAGGGGCACTTAAGGGGACGCTGCCAGATGCTAAGCCTGACCCCACACACTACCCAGGCGTTGTCCCTCTGATGATTTTACAAGAAACAAATCCGTGATACTTGGACTGTCAGCCTTATCCTACTCCCGTGTGCACCCCTCTGCCAGCCCATAATAACCACCCCAGCCCTTATGTTCAGCCACAGCCGCGTACAGGGTGGATACCTGGATCCTTTTTTATCATCTCGCCTGTGCCGAATGTTTTAACCAATGTCGGCACATGGATCCACACCACCAAACCAAAACCTAATAGTCAAATATATGGCCTAGGAGCCTGAGAAACACGTATTTCATTGCTGAAATTGCTGCTCAGCAGAGTTTACTGTTTCAAAAGACAGCTCTCCTCTTTCCCCTGCTGTCCTGGAGTGGCATCCTGGGTATCTCAGCCCTTTCCCTGCCTCTCACAACAGGGAAAATCTATCTCGGCAAGCATCAGCAGGAGTGGTAACTGCTGTGTGTGCCTACCCATCCCTTTTACTCACACGTTTGTTAATGCAAGTGTCCATAAATTAAACATGAATATTCCATGAGCAAGCCAACAGTTCGGAATCACACCAACCGGTCCATGCAAACCTATTTTGTCTTCAGCTTATGTGTGCCATTAACTATTAATAACCAAGCATACACCACGGAAAAAGTCTAATAAAATCAAATCACTTGTTAAATCCACTCATTTAGGACATCCATCAACCCACGCTAGTCCACTTTTTGTTAATTATGCACTTTTATTTTTCGTTCCTGGACTAAAAAAAGTACCTTTTTTTTTTCTTTTTCCCTGGCAACTGAAAATGTCGGTCTAGTTGGAAAAACAAAAATTGGGGATTTTTTTTTTCCAGGAGCTTGCTGAGCTTGCCTGATCAATGTCTCTGATAAAGAGCTATGTGCAACAAACAGTGTGTGTTAAAATGTTAGCCTCAATTAGCTTCATTGAGTGTTTTTTTTTTAGTAGTCTGTTGCCCTTTAGGATTATTTTTGTCCTACATAAATAGGATCTGTGCAGGGTTTTGAAACTTCAAGCAAGCAAAGTAGAAATTAGAGTACAAGGGAGAGCAGCAGGATGTGAAAACTGCAGTAAAAAACCACCAGCAGCAGAAATTATCTCCTCTCAAACCTTATAGGAAAACGAATTTTGTTTATGTACATACATATATTTATATATAAAAAACTCATATATGCACACATTCCCCCCCACAACTTTTCTTATTATCACTGTCCTTTAAAATGAGATGCAAATGAATGCAAATTGCTGTTGTCTTCTAAGCACACTAAAATAAACAGAACAAACAAATTATCAGAGGCTGTAAATGTTGCCTGCACAGTAAGAACAAGTACATTTGTCAATAAATAAAATTTTTTTGTTTCAGCTACAAAATGGTCACAACGGGAAATTTTAATGTCTCTATTTGCAGTTATTTATCCATTTTTACCAATTCAGACCCACCTTGGGAGGTGGATTCTTGTGAAACAGGTGTGTGAGGGTTTGATTTGCAACTAGGATGGTCCTATCATTTGTTGGGATTGCTTAAGCTGCCACTGGCTGAGTTTTGTTCCTTAACTGGAGAAGGTCAAAATGTTTGAGAAGTGGGAAAATTGGTGGTCACTCCAAGACAGAAACACATAAGAAAATTGAGAGTTCATTTTGCCAGCACATGTGGAAACTGTAAAAATCCTGCTCCTAAATTTGTTTTATATCATCTCTCACACTGGCTGAATTTGATTGCTGAACAAAATTTTGAAGGATCAGAGAAGGATGAAAGCATAAAGCTGTCAGCAGTGTTTGCTCCCAGAAATCCAAGTTCAGCACCACTGGAGTCTGGATCAGACCTTTCAAAACACAGGCAGGTCCCTCCACCAACTTCAGTGCGTTTGAGGTCAAATCTTTCTGGAATACAGACGTTAGAGACTGCCCAATTAAATACAAATAATCTTCCTTGGGGCAGCTCCACAAATCTGCTATTTACATAACATAGCAAAGGCTGAGCCAGTTTTCCTTATCTGCATCAGCAGATTGTCCCTTCCTCCTGACAGAAAAGTGCCTGACGCAAGCCAGTGTTAAACAAAAGCCACTTAAACCCAATTGTGTGTTCAAGAAGATAACTGGGACAGTGAGGCTGAAGAAACAGACCCCAAAAGTCAAATAATTAATTGGGAAGGTAATTTGTACTCACAAGAAGTCTGAGAAACCCAAACACGCCTTGGCATTTGCAGACTCAAGAGTTCAGGGGGTATTTGCCTTTCTCATGACCAGGCATTAAAATTACACCACCAGGTCCACAAATTAAAGAAAGCTGGTGCTAAAAAATAACTACGTTATGTATAGGATAAAAATAAATTAATGCTGTGCCAAATCAGTTTGGTGTCCAATGCAAGGTTCGGATGGAAACTTAAGACAGGCTTTTAAAAAAGCAAAGTTGTGCAGACTTCCCTCCCTGTGTGCTTCTTGTACAGTCTTTGGTGTGAACATGTATTGATCAACAACTGGTCTGGCTGAGGTCCTAGCACAGGAGAAATTATTATGCTTACTGTGGTTAACTGTATTTCAATACTCCAACATAAACAATAGTGATAAACAGAAAGGACTTTTCCCAGTTTTTGCGTGCCTGTGAAAATACAGAACCACTCCCAGCAGCATCCTACAGGAGTTCAGATGCAGCTTCACCCCAGATTCCTGCGTGAGCTCCTAATGCTGCAATCTGCTTTGGAAGAAGGTGTGTTTGGAAGTGTCTGCTGTGTCGATAGATGACAATATAATCAATGTCTATATATATCAATCAGTATAACGTTCTCCTTTGCACAGGTCATATGCAACAGTAGCAAACCCTGCTGCCTACGAGAGAAGGCAGTAGAGCTGTCTTAGGTTACAATGTGAGATGTAACCAGAAGTATGTACTCTATCACCATCTGTTAGACCCAGGCGGGGCAGGGTTCTTTATCTCTTCCATGATACATCCCTGATCAGTCCCTCTGGGGGATATCTTCTGTTAATGGCCCATCCAGCCTCAATGACATCATCCCATTGTGAGATGCTCCGCCCAGGGGGAGGAACCAAGCATTCCTACCTGGATATAATCTGAGGTTTGGAACACCACAGGCAGCCCTTACCTGCTGGATTCCCAGAGGACAGGAGCTACATAACCACCACTGGACCTTCTGAGGGAGAGCAGATTCTTCCACAGGATCACTTCTTCAACAGAACCACATCTGTCACTTCAGGAGGACTGCAGCCACCCCTTAATCAGACTGCTACCACCACCCTGCCCGGCAGGGTGTCAGGTCGTATCCTGACTCTGTCAGGTTAAACCAGTGTTTCTCTATTATTGCCTTGTTACATACACCAGTAGAGAACTGCTATTCCTGTTTCTCATCTCTTTGCTTGAAAGCCCCTTAATTTCAAATTTATCGTAATTTGGAGGGAAGGGTGTTACATTTTCCATTCCAAGGGAGGCTTCTGCCTTCCTTAGCAGACACCTGTCTTTCAAACCAAGACAGGTCGCGACACCCAACGTGGGGCTCGAGGGCATCAAGAGAAGAGGTTGAAAAACGAATAACAGTTCCTGGTGCTGTGTTCTCAGCTCGCCATGGCTTCAGGCAGAGGGACCAAGAACCTGGACTTCCGCCGGAAGTGGGACAAGGATGAATACGAGAAACTGGCAGAGAAGCGGCTCACAGAGGAGAGAGAAAAGAAAGATGGCAAACCAGCTCAGCCTGTCAAAAGGGAACTTCTGCGGCACCGAGACTACAAAGTGGACCTGGAATCCAAGGTGGGGAAGACCACTATCATCACCAAAACTACCCCTCAGTCAGATATGGGAGGGTATTACTGTAATGTATGTGACTGTGTGGTGAAAGATTCCATTAACTTCTTGGATCACATCAATGGCAAAAAACACCAGCGGAATCTGGGCATGTCCATGCGGGTGGAGCGTTCCACACTGGACCAGGTGAAGAAACGCTTTGAGGAGAACAAGAAGAAGATGGAGGAGGAGCAGAAGGATTATGACTTTGAGGAGAGGATGAAGAAACTCTGTGAGGAGGAAGAGAAGGCCAAAGCCTACAAAAAGGAGAACAAGAGAGAGAAAAAGAGGCAGGCAGAGGAAGATTTGACCTTTGAAAAGGATGATGAAATGGCAGNAGACTGCTACCACCACCCTGCCCGGCAGGGTGTCAGGTCGTATCCTGACTCTGTCAGGTTAAACCAGTGTTTCTCTATTATTGCCTTGTTACATACACCAGTAGAGAACTGCTATTCCTGTTTCTCATCTCTTTGCTTGAAAGCCCCTTAATTTCAAATTTATCGTAATTTGGAGGGAAGGGTGTTACATTTTCCATTCCAAGGGAGGCTTCTGCCTTCCTTAGCAGACACCTGTCTTTCAAACCAAGACAGGTCGCGACACCCAACGTGGGGCTCGAGGGCATCAAGAGAAGAGGTTGAAAAACGAATAACAGTTCCTGGTGCTGTGTTCTCAGCTCGCCATGGCTTCAGGCAGAGGGACCAAGAACCTGGACTTCCGCCGGAAGTGGGACAAGGATGAATACGAGAAACTGGCAGAGAAGCGGCTCACAGAGGAGAGAGAAAAGAAAGATGGCAAACCAGCTCAGCCTGTCAAAAGGGAACTTCTGCGGCACCGAGACTACAAAGTGGACCTGGAATCAAAGGTGGGGAAGACCACTATCATCACCAAAACTACCCCTCAGTCAGATATGGGAGGGTATTACTGTAATGTATGTGACTGTGTGGTGAAAGATTCCATTAACTTCTTGGATCACATCAATGGCAAAAAACACCAGCGGAATCTGGGCATGTCCATGCGGGTGGAGCGTTCCACACTGGACCAGGTGAAGAAACGCTTTGAGGAGAACAAGAAGAAGATGGAGGAGGAGCAGAAGGATTATGACTTTGAGGAGAGGATGAAGAAACTCTGTGAGGAGGAAGAGAAGGCCAAAGCCTACAAAAAGGAGAACAAGAGAGAGAAAAAGAGGCAGGCAGAGGAAGATTTGACCTTTGAAAAGGATGATGAAATGGCAGCTGTGATGGGTTTCTCTGGTTTTAGCTCAACCAAAAAGAACCACTGAGCAGCTCCAGACTCTCCTCTTTCTCTAAACAGCTTGTTTTTACCCAGGGAACTCTGGATAACTCTTCAAAGACTTGATTGAGGACTTGCAAGTAAATCTCCCAGCAGAAGCTGGCTGGAAGAGTTGAAAAGCAATTCCATGCGCTACCTGTGCTGCAGGTCAAGCTCTGCCTCTCATTAGCTCCCCTTCGCCTGTGTCTNTCGCGACACCCAACGTGGGGCTCGAGGGCATCAAGAGAAGAGGTTGAAAAACGAATAACAGTTCCTGGTGCTGTGTTCTCAGCTCGCCATGGCTTCAGGCAGAGGGACCAAGAACCTGGACTTCCGCCGGAAGTGGGACAAGGATGAATACGAGAAACTGGCAGAGAAGCGGCTCACAGAGGAGAGAGAAAAGAAAGATGGCAAACCAGCTCAGCCTGTCAAAAGGGAACTTCTGCGGCACCGAGACTACAAAGTGGACCTGGAATCAAAGGTGGGGAAGACCACTATCATCACCAAAACTACCCCTCAGTCAGATATGGGAGGGTATTACTGTAATGTATGTGACTGTGTGGTGAAAGATTCCATTAACTTCTTGGATCACATCAATGGCAAAAAACACCAGCGGAATCTGGGCATGTCCATGCGGGTGGAGCGTTCCACACTGGACCAGGTGAAGAAACGCTTTGAGGAGAACAAGAAGAAGATGGAGGAGGAGCAGAAGGATTATGACTTTGAGGAGAGGATGAAGAAACTCTGTGAGGAGGAAGAGAAGGCCAAAGCCTACAAAAAGGAGAACAAGAGAGAGAAAAAGAGGCAGGCAGAGGAAGATTTGACCTTTGAAAAGGATGATGAAATGGCAGCTGTGATGGGTTTCTCTGGTTTTAGCTCAACCAAAAAGAACCACTGAGCAGCTCCAGACTCTCCTCTTTCTCTAAACAGCTTGTTTTTACCCAGGGAACTCTGGATAACTCTTCAAAGACTTGATTGAGGACTTGCAAGTAAATCTCCCAGCAGAAGCTGGCTGGAAGAGTTGAAAAGCAATTCCATGCGCTACCTGTGCTGCAGGTCAAGCTCTGCCTCTCATTAGCTCCCCTTCGCCTGTGTCTTAGATCTGGCTGCTCAGCTGCTCTGTGGCTGTGCGTGTGTGGGGGAGTGCTCTGTTGGGTACACTTTTTTTGTCAATAAATGCAGCCATTCTGCACAGGTGGCCTGGTTCAGGATTAATCTAGTTGTCAACCAGGCCCTGCTTGTCACCCAGGCTGTGTTTGAGATGCTGGGAGGGATTCAGTTGCTTTTAGGCTCATAATGGAAGGAAATGCTCCGCAGCAAGCAGTGTGAGAGGTGCATCTTTATGGCTTGTGCTGAGCAGAGCTGGTGGCTGCATGGAGTCTGGGTTGCTGAAACTTTCCTGGGTGTTTTATCTGCAAGGGAGACTTCCCCCTTTTTCTTTGTGTTTTATCCCATAACTATTGCCTAGTTATATATTAGTAAAGAATTGTTATTCCTATTTCTCATCTGTTTGCCTGAAAGCCCCTTCATTTCAAATTTATAATAATTTGGAGGGAAGGGGGTTACATTTTTTGTTCCAAGGGAGGCTCCTGCCTTCCTTAGCAGATACCTGTCTTTCAAACCAAGACAAGAGCACAATTCTCAGAAGAAAATGTCTATTTTTCTATTGTAAGAGCTGTGTAAGTTCCTGTATTAACTTACACAGAATACACTAGATGGGATCCATAAATTTTTATACAGGTCAAGCGCTAATAATAGGAAAAGTGCAATCTTAATCAAAGTATGTCTTTATCTAGACATCATCAGTTAAAGTGATCTCGAGGCAGCTCAAAAGCCGCAGCAAAAGGTAGTTTGGTGACCTATTTTTGTAGTGCAGATGCCAACATCAGAAGCTTCTCCAGGCTCACAAGTGGCCAAACTCTGTCTTCTTGCCAGGATAGAGGGTAAAGTATTTACATAAACCAATAAACTCTTGTAAGTATTCTTTCCAAACCAAAAACGAGACCCATTGGCATCAAAGAGTAGAATGAGTTCCCAGCACCAGATCTACAGAGCATGTAGAAATCAGCCCTGGAGGTTCAAGCTGCCCTTCTGTTCCCAGGGTGTGAGACAAAGGGAACAGGAGGATTTAGACAAACACACTGACAAAATGCAGTGTTTTATTTCTGATACCCACACATGGAGGCACACGTGCTGTACATGCAACAACCCATGTGTACATAAGGGAAAACACAACTGGTGATTCCAGGCCCTCACCCTGCTGCTGGAACAGCATTTAGGAAGCTCTCAGGAAGACCCAGTACAGGGTCCCTATGGAAAGGGCTGGAACGTTGGGATACACTCTGGATACTCTACTAAAACTTCTGCTTACACATCCAAGACTTTGGCCTGGCTTTACAAGTGTTTATACTCTTTGAAGTAGGTTTCTAAGAGCAAGCGCAAGCTTATCTCCCATCATTTGCCCTACTCAGACACAACCTGGTCGTGTAGAGACAAGAAAAGATCTTACTTCCTTTTTCAGGGACTCGATTACCAAATAAACCGGTGCCACCCTGAGGGGCACAGGTCACCTTCTACCACAGCAGCAGCAGAACCATCTCCCCAAACTCACAGTGCATTCATAACCAGGTCTTTAAAACCTTGAGCAGGAACAACGCATTTTCTAAAATACCCTGGCTCAGATTGCTGGAGAAGAGCCCAAGTCACACACACACACATCACAGCCTGGTTTCATCTGCCCTTGTGTGCAGATTCATCCTGAGGATCTCACTGTAGCTCTGGCTTCGCATTGACCTCTGCCCAAAAGCCCCACGTGGTGAAAGGAGACTCCTCACACCCCACCCTGAGGCAGGAAGGTTGTGGGAAGTGCAGCAGCAAGGCTGGAGACCAGATCACCCTGTGCCCATCTGCCACTGCAGCAACAGCATCAGTGTTATCATGCTGGGGGTTTGCTTTGCATAAAATCTGGAAGGAAAAGGGTGGGGATTTGTAATTCTGTTTGAACCAGAAGCAGAGCAAAGGCATCACTGCTCTAGCAGAATCTAGGAGTGCATCCAGCACATGGCTTGGAGCAGAAAAGCCTGAGGGTAAAAACAGGCCTTACACTTCCATCGTTGCTGGGCTGTCCTGAGAAACTGAACACTGCAGCAAAACCCAAACAAATCTTTGGGTTATATTGGGATTAAGAGGACATTTGACACTACATGAACACCTTCAAACCAACAGCTTGACCCTTCTCACTGAGTGACTTGCACACTAACATCTATCAAAACCTAAGCAATTCATTAGCAAATGAAATAGTATCTAGAATAGCACTTCAGAAGCACAGCAGACACTCCAGCTGACAGTAAACAAAGATGTGGTATTTTTAAATACAAACACACACAAAAACCCCCCATGGGGTAAAGGGAAAGCAGGCAAATCAGCCCAACCACAGAGCTGGTTGTCTAAACTCACCTACTTGTTTTTTCGCAGGGAAACACGTACAGTTGAGTGGAGGCAGCATGGATTTATCTGTTCCACTCCAGGAAGAGTTTGGCAGTGCAGCCAGTCACTGAATCAGAGTTCTGCAGGACACAACAACACCACCATGTATTTCAGAGAACAGCCTGTGGGTGCTGGCATCAGCTCTGATGCTGAGAGCAGAAACAGCAAACTGGCTGAGCCCAGAAGTGGGTTATCTTCGTCTCTCTTTGTCTCCCCGGTCCTCAGGTTGTCCTTGCTGCACCACCCACATTTTCCCTGCTTCCCAGATTGTTCTCTCCCTCTCCCTTTCCCTTCTTCCATGGGTCTCACCTGCACAGGCTACCGGTGGGCAATTCACACAATCTCTTCCCACCCAGGGCCACATCCACTTTTCTTGGGATGACTCCCATAGCTGGGGAGTCCCACAGCACTCTCTTCTTGCTCTTCCACTTCTGCCTTAAAAATCAGACCACCTCTGCTTGGCAGTCTGCCTTACAGGAGGACTGTGGGCAGTGGGGAAGATTCAGGCAGATTTGTGTGTATGCCACTTTTTCTGAGGCTGAAGGATGCTTTTCCTCAGGTTTTTAAGCCCTATGCCTCAGCCAGCTTGTGGTTTGGTTTCCTCCCATCAGCCTTATTAAGACAGATCTTACAAAGGCAAATTAGAGCTGCTTCTACTATTGTGTTTTTGACTGTATTCACATCAAAAGATAACTAGGTCCCTGGTGAAGTTGCCTGGTTAAGTATTTCCCTGCGGCATTGCATTTTCTAGGTTTGTTCTGACGGCGTGAATCAAATATTGATTAAAGGGGGACATCCACATGAAATAAAAACCTACAGAAGCATAAATATGCACCCACCAATAAACGTGCACTGGGTACGAATCACTCAGCAGGTCTGATACCAAGAAGGTGATTGTGAGTGTGCAATAGTGGTTCTGTGTAGCCTGGATCGTACAGGGGTTGTGCAAGGACACAGAGGATTCATCCAGCCTGCACTTATTTAGCTATTGACGTTAAGGATGCTCCAATAAAAGTACCTAGGCCAGAACCTACTGTACAAAAATAAGCCCATGAATTAATTTACACCCTCTCCTGTGCTGACAAGCAAAGGTCACATCACTCTCAGGCTTTGTCTAAAAGGCAGATTAGGTTGGAAAAACGTTGGGCTAAAATCAAAGTACAAAGATGACAAATATGAACACAAGCCAGGATGAAACCAGCAAAGACAGGTACCTGCAGGGACTGAAAACTACCAAAATCCTCTCATCTCAGGCTGCATCACAAACCTGCAGACATGGATTTATTCTGCCAGTGAATTTTAAAATATTCACAAGTGTTTGTGGGATTAGGGCCTCGGATAAGCAAGATAAGGAACTGATCCAATTCATAATGTAATGCCACCGAGGAGCACAGTGCCATCAGCCATCAGGTCAGTGCATTGTGCTCAGCATATGATTCATTGAACAATAACATATAATCATATTTGATCACAGTGAGCTAGCTAAGGCTGGAAAAGAATAATTACGTCTTCTGCTATCAACCATCAACTCATAAATTACCACAATTATTGGATTAACTTTGCTCTGAACCCTGGGAAAAAGATTTTTTCCACTTCCTACAGTAGGGGGAAGGGGATGAACAAGTGCTGAAGAAGGAGGAAAAAAGAGTTATTAAATGGTACTCCAGTCATGGATTACTAACTGCAAGCAGACCTCTGGATACGGTTTGACTGACTGTCTGGAAAGGAAAATGTAGCCTGGAAAGGCCAGGATGCACAGGCAGCCCTTATTCTCCCATTTTTTATGTTTGGAGCATTTGATGTGGGAATCTTCAACATTCATCTCAGTCCCTTGAGATAGAGGTAGATATTTCTTTAAATTGCCAGTAGAAATAAAGAACAAAGGACTAAGTGAGGCTGTTTTGCTTGAAATGCTTTGAAAGCCTGCAGCACTATGATAATACTGATGTTTTGCTGACTGCTGATCTAGTGGACACCACACACTGTGATGACCAAAGCCAAGCAAAGAAATGTTTGTTGAGGGTAGAGGGTGGTGTGGCAGGGAATGTTCACTCTGCAAGCACCTGGGCATGTCAAACCATCCTGCTCTGCAGAAATCTTGCCCTGCACTTCACTGCACAGCAAGTAAACATGCAGACAAACCATAAAATAATTATACCTGGTGAAAAGGCTTTAAAGAACACTTGCACAGTCCAAGAATTAGAGAGGTCACCTCAACACTGGTGTAAAAGCAGCTGAATTAACCACAGATCTGCCACTTCCTACCATTTTAATGCTTAACTTAGATGTTCTTTTAGCAGAGTCTAGATGTAGCATGCAGCATTTTGGTTCCCAAATAACAGAGGTGAGGTGACACACAGCTCAGGAGGGCTTTGAACAAATGGGAGGTGTAGTTTGAGCAGGTATTTTTGGGAAAGGACACACTGTGCCACCAGACTGTTAAACCTCAGTAGAAAAGCCAAGTCAAGGAGCAATACTGAGTTCATTTAGCATGGCATGTAGGAAAAGGCTCAGCTGGGGAGTCAGTCAAGGACCCAAAAGGCCTGTCTGTAGGCCTATTTCAACAGTTCAGTCCTCCCTGATATTCCAAATAGCTTTGCCAAGAGGTTAATCACTCAGTTTTCTGCAAAATGTGTAAGATTAGAGACTTTGACATATCCCAGGATTAGCCCAGTAGAACTGATATGACTCAAAAAAAAAAAAAAAAAGAAAGAGCTCATTTTAATGCAAGCATAGAGAACTGGGTAACTGCTGTGTTTATGTAAGGAGCATAAAAGGGAAAATTTCCTGCGGTAGGAACTGTGATAGCTTAACTGGCACGGAACAGAGGAAATCAGAACCTGCTTATAATGGATGCTTTGCATGCCCAGTCATACCTCTGGTCCAGCAGCATATATCTGCACACATTAAAGACACACAGCACGTGGTGGGCGTGCCAAGAGCTGAGGGAGGTTGGTGAAAGTGACTGTCAGAGACCTTTCAGGCACGTTGTGGTTCTAGTTCTTCTAGGCAAATCAAAATTCTCAGAGCAGAGGTGGTGAAACCTAACTGATACAAATCAATAGGTAATTGGGATATTCTCATGGACTCACAGCAGAAACCTGGGCTGCAGAAAAATGTCGAATTCTAAGTCCACAGCACCGACTTCTCAACATTTTATTTTTCACAGATGCAGAATGAAAGCAAATTAGACCATGAGAGACTTCCCATGCCAAGTAAACGCACTTATTAGTGAACAAGGGATTCATAATTATTTTAAAAGAAAGCAGAGCAAAAAGTGCCACCAAACTGCAGGACACATCAACCATATTTCCACGAGTGTGAAGAGTTCCTATAGATTGTCACTGTGAGCCAGGTAAAACCAGAAACCATTGCCAAAAACATTGAGCTCTGGCCCAGGTGAAAGGCAGCTGCATGCACTGGCACAAGCAAAGCATGAGGCTGGACTGGAGGAAGAGCCCAAAGCCAAAGCAGGCTGCTTTTACCCTAGTGGATGTTATGGTCAGTTCTTACTGAGAAGCAGAGGGACAGAACTGCACGAGCCATGGGATGCTTGGGGCCAGGGAGGTGCAGAAGTACGAAGAAGCAGTAGGAGGGCACAAAAACACCTCTCATGTACAACACCGCCAGCAAGTTTTGTCTCCAAAAACAAAGACTCCACCTTTTTAATCTCTCCACAGCCCAAACTGTAATGTATTAGTGAGGGGAGGCAGCCCCTCTGAGGCTCAGCTGGGCAGCAGGGATCTGGCATGGATTGCAAACCAAGATTTGTTGCTTGTCAACAATTCTGACATTATCCAGGACTTGCTTTGTAAATCCAAACCTGTCTCTGCAGAAACAGTCTCTTGTTTGCTTCGGTAAAAGACAGCTTATGTTTTTTATCCACCTTTGTTTATTTACAATAGAGATCCTGACCATCAACTTCTCTTCATAATGGGAAAAAACCAACAAGACTTAGGCTAACAGAACAACAGGCTTTGGACAAAAAGGGGCCATGGTGTTCATTGACAACAGAAATGGGGTAAGCTGCATTTTAAAGGGTAGCTGGTGTGACAAGAGACAGCACAGAGTGTGAGTGTTTTGCAGTTCTGACAGTATAGAGATTTAAAAAGGAAAAAACCACAAAATCAAAGTGTCTTTCCATACATTATCAGAAAGAGTAAACATATTAGTGCTGCTAATTATAATTGCAAATAAAACAAACATCCCCAGGGAAAGTCCATTACTGTCACTATTTTTCTAGCTGCACAGAAAAAAAATGCATTTTGGGGCTGAAGGGAGGGGAAAGATAACATTCCCTCCTAGGAGTGGACAGCACAGGACTCCACAAGAAACTGCTGCCTCCCACCAACCTGCCAAGTGTGGAAGCTTCTAGGTGGCAGTGCTGGGGAAGACCCCAGGGCAGGGCTGGAAAACAGAAGTCAGACCAATTTCCCGATCTTCTCTAAGATTTACTGCAATGGAGAATGGAAACAGAGATCCTACTCCTCACTATCCCCACCTTCCCTAGGTGAAAGGAAAAAAAGGATAAGACCCCTCAGTATCAGCTCTAGAGGAACTAAAAAAAAGAGTTATCCCTTAGTTCCTCCTTCAAGCGTGGGGGAAATTAAGTGCAAGCCTATATACTGATCAGTCAAGGTCTTTATTCATGACTTTTTTGGGAGACAAAACATAGGAAAGTGTTTTAGGAGACAGAGGACAAACACTCAATCACCTTTGGCTTAAAATAAGTGGAAAAGAATGTGAGGGAAAAAAGACTCAAGGAAACAAATAATTTAAGGGCCAGAGAAAACAAGAGCAAACCCAAGCTTAGACTGGAGTGGCAGAGTCTAGCATCAGCATTTGTATCAAATGCTTCTTATGCACATCAGGGAGTACGTGCCCCTGCAGAGGTGATGGAGACTTTGATGTGGCAGAGAGGGAGGTGGAGACAGATCCAGGGATCTCTGGGGTCCAGTGGAAGCTGCAAAAGCCACCTGGGATGCTCATGCATGTGCTGAACCAGTTCTGCTGTCAGATTGCACCGCTTGCCAGGCTGGGCTCTTCGGGTGTAGTGAAGTTTTAAATAGAACATGACTTGCCAGAGGCAGATTATAGTTAAATATTCTTTTCTTCCTCCCCTCTTCTTGCATAAAACCTTTCTCCTTGACTGGGGGCAGGGGAGAGAGACAGAACTCACAACTGGAGCAGCCACGCTGTGGAGTTTACGATTTCACACGGAACAGGCTTACTAAAGAGTGCAGCTGTAACATCCAAACTCATCCTCCTCTCTGGTGAAGTCTAAACAACAGCTTGATGCAGCTCAGGAGGGCAGAGAAAGGGCCATGCCTCAGAGCCATTTGGGGAACATTTGCTTTTCTTTGTCATAACAGCACAGGGATAAGATGTGCTCCACACAGTCTCCTAAATCTGCCTTATTTCCATCTAGTTCTGCACATATACAAACAGCCTGTGGAAATTTGAGGGGAATGCGAGGCCATATTTGTTACAGTGCAACGTCTCTCTGTTTGCAGTTTATGGGCAAGCATGGTAAACTGTTTAAAAAAAAAAAGGTTGCCAGTGGAAAGCCCCTGTAACAGCCTTAGCCCAAATCACTTCAGCCTCTTCCCACCTCTGACCTCCCCTTAGTAAAGTAACGCAGGCCCTCCTTTTACAGCCCTTTGCAAACTAAACACAATAAGTGCCATAAAGGATAAGAATCATTATAACTGTTTTACTTCCTTGCTAATGTCCAGAATACAGGTATTTATATTAAAGGCTGTAAAATGCACAGGTCATAATTACTTGAAAAATGAGACATGGCCAAGAGGATGTAAACCATAAATGCCTGTGCAAAGACAACACAGGTTTAGGGTTATGTAATTTACCCTCAGCTCCAGTTGCCTGCCTGAGGGAGAGGAGAGTAAGAGCAATTGGCGCAGTACCTCAGGGCCACTGTGAAAAATATGCTAGAGAAGTTCTCCACCCACACAGCCTCCCCTCCAACCTGACCCACTCCAAATTCTTTCTCAGCTTGGATCTATCACTTACATTGCTGTGGACAGGATGAATAAAAACAGGGAGTAAAGTGCTACCATTTCCTTGACAGAGAAATGTCTATACAGACCTTAGGATGTAAAAACTCCTCAATTTAGATTTAATTTTGCACATCTGGTTTTTAGAAAAGTCAAGGTATTATGCAGTTATGTATTTAATCATAGAACAGTTTAGGTTGAAAGGGACCTTAAAGCCCATCCAGTTCCCCCCCCTGCCATGGGCAGGGCACCTTCCACTATCCCAGCTTGCTCAGAGCCCCATCCAACCTGGCCTTGGACACTGCCAGGGATGGGGCAGCCACAGCTTCTCTGGGCAACCTGTGCCAGGGCCTCAGCACCCTCACAGGGAGCAATTTTTTCCATAAATCTAATTGAAATTTCCCCTCTTTCACTTTGAACCCGTCACTCCTTTCCCCATCACTCCAATTCCTGATGAAGAGCCCCTTCAGGCACTGGAACATTGCTATGAGGCCTCCACACAACTTTTTCTTCTCTAGGTTGAACAGCCCCAACTTTCTCCGCCTGTCTTCATGGGGAAAGCGCAGAAATGGATTCATAAACTCTCTCATTTTCAGTCTTAATTTTGACAGGACCTTTAAAGTCAGGTTTACTGTTCTACCCTATTTGTAGAAACACATAATTTTACTAAGCACATGCTTGAAATATAGTAGATANAAATATGCTAGAGAAGTTCTCCACCCACACAGCCTCCCCTCCAACCTGACCCACTCCAAATTCTTTCTCAGCTTGGATCTATCACTTACATTGCTGTGGACAGGATGAATAAAAACAGGGAGTAAAGTGCTACCATTTCCTTGACAGAGAAATGTCTATACAGACCTTAGGATGTAAAAACTCCTCAATTTAGATTTAATTTTGCACATCTGGTTTTTAGAAAAGTCAAGGTATTATGCAGTTATGCTATTTAATCATAGAACAGTTTAGGTTGAAAGGGACCTTAAAGCCCATCCAGTTCCACCCCCTGCCATGGGCAGGGCACCTTCCACTATCCCAGCTTGCTCAGAGCCCCATCCAGCCTGGCCTTGGACACTGCCAGGGATGGGGCAGCCACAGCTTCTCTGGGCAACCTGTGCCAGGGCCTCAGCACCCTCACAGGGAGCAATTTTTTCCATAAATCTAATTGAAATTTCCCCTCTTTCACTTTGAACCCGTCACTCCTTTCCCCATCACTCCAATTCCTGATGAAGAGCCCCTTCAGGCACTGGAACATTGCTATGAGGCCTCCACACAACTTTTTCTTCTCTAGGTTGAACAGCCCCAACTTTCTCCGCCTGTCTTCATGGGGAAAGCGCAGAAATGGATTCATAAACTCTCTCATTTTCAGTCTTAATTTTGACAGGACCTTTAAAGTCAGGTTTACTGTTCTACCCTATTTGTAGAAACACATAATTTTACTAAGCACATGCTTGAAATATAGTAGATAATATATAACATATATATATATTATAGATATAGATATATTATAGTAGATAATATATATATATTTGATATAGTTGAAAATCAAACCCACTGGGGTGGGTCTATGCCCCTGCACATCTACCTCCCATAGGCAGGAAACTGCCCCTTTTCTGGAGAACCTCCTGAATTTCCTGCCCATTCTGCCTTTGAAGATGAGGACAAAGGCAGAACAACACAAAAGGGAGGAAAGCCAGTTTGAAAGTGCAGCTCTCTCCTCTCTGGGACCTGCTTGGCCGTGTGTCTTTTGTAAATGGCTCTGCTCAAGCACCGTGATTTCCCTCAAGCTTCCACCTTCACAGGGTGTGCAGAGCTTTGTCCTCCCAGCTGGGCAGCAGCCTTTCCAAACACAACCCTATTATTTCATGGGGTAAGTGGGGTAGCTCATCTCATTTTCCAACGGGGATGAAAATTAAAGGCTGCTGCTTATGCACCACACTTACCAGACCTTACATAACTGACAAAGACCGCCCTGGCTCTGGCTGAAAGGGAGCTGGGAGAAATAATCTGGCTGGCAGGAATTATCTATTATAAATAAATCACATGCGTGCACACAAAGAGCAGTTCTCACCCAGACTAAACACTTTTCTCCAAGCGAGGTGTCTGCTTTGTGCTCCGTGAACAGGAAAATCACATGTCCCACACTTCAGATCGAAATGCTCTGCAGTAAAGGAGACAGGATAATCACTTACTCCAGCTATCCCAGCCAAAGCCTTGAAAATTAGCCCAGTGGCTAAATTCATCTGTATTTCTGCCCATGCACTTGGACAGGAACAGAACAGGGTTTTGCAAAGCACCTTTTATGCTGTCTGTAGTTCATTTTGAAGGGCTCATCTACTCCAGATTGTCTCACCCCCATCCTGGGAGCTGCTGTACAGTGGTTTCTGCAGTACACAAGGATCCCATCCAGCACGTGTATCCCTCTGCAGCCAGAGGAGAGCTCCTCTCAGGATACTGGGGCTGCTCCTCAGCACTGTGACCCCTCCCACTCGGGCTGCCTATGAACTGCACAGGGGATTAAACTCCTCTCAGTTTAACCACTGTGGTTTTGCTGAAGCAGCACCAGTTTGGCAGCGTCTACAAGAAGGAAATCCAGCTGGTGACACAAATTCCCTCCTACGGCCACACTCCATGGCATCAGGCTTCAGCAGCTTACTGCAAGATCTTCCTACAGGTTCAGCTCCTGATGTTAGCACATTTAATAGCTGTCCCACCACCTGGTAACTGGGGCCCCTGCAAAGGACAGGTGTTTTTGGGTACAATCCACTCCTCAGGTGCAGAGACGTGCTGAGGAAAGGCTAGCTATGAAACAGTCTGGCAATGCTACTGCTATTTAAAATAGGGGTTATCTAAGGAAATAAATTCTTTGTTGGAATCCACGAGGCTGCACCAAATGCATGTATTTCAGCAGTCCATCAGCCTTTCCCCCTCTCATGTGCCACCATTTTTACAACTCAAGGAATCAGCATCTTGGAGAAGTGTTTTAAAAAGGGACCCGAAGAGAACTCGCTGTATGGGGAAGAGGAGTTTTCTACACACAGCCACGAGCCCTCCCATCTCCTCTGGGCACTTCTAAGCAAATAAAACCTGAAAGCAAGGAGCTGAAACCTCACTCCAACTTTTCCTTGTGACCATGTCATCAGAGGAAAAGTGAAAAGGTTCTCTGGAGACAACTTTATCTATACGAACAGCCTTCAGAAATTAGTCACAAAGGCAGCAGTGGTGTGATGGGAGCCATAAGGCCAAGCCTGTGCTGAGCAACCCTGAATTCAAGACCAGCTCTTCTGGTTAGCCAGGAGTTCTCTGTACAGATGTCTTCAGGTAGAAAAGCTGCTAGGCAGGCGAAGGCAAAACTTCCCAAAAACTCAGGCACGCTCTCACTGTGTGTTAAGCTTACTGAGACCTTACACTGAATTTTGCTGTGATTTCTACTGCTCTAGCTTTGCTAGCAACCAAATACACACTATACTGTTATCCAGACCACGAGTGTTTATCACTGTATTTTAATCTCTGAATTGCCTTAAATAAAAAAGAAAAAAATCCTAGAAACAATAAAACAATACCCACCATGACCCAAGGAGGAAAGGGAAGTAAGAGATATATTAGTATAAAAGGACATCATCTTTAAAACAAATGGCTTGACATGTATAAAAACCATTCAGAAGCTTGACCAAGTAACAGGGCTCAAGTCAGTGCTCAAAACCATTTGGTTTTGTGTCCTCTCCTCTGGTGGAGGAGGTTTGCATTCCTGGCTATCAGTGTCTGATGCAGTCTCATTTCTAGAACATACAGACATTCAGAATTTCATCACATATATTGGATCCTGACCCCAATTTACTGTCTAAAGCTGCTGGTTTCCCTCCTGCTGATAAAGCAGCAACAAAAATAATGCCTAATGTCACTTCTTTAAACTAATTTACACTTGATTTAAAGTAACTCCAATTGTCATCATAATTACCTTGTTTGATGAAGGTCACGCTAATTATTATTACACTTATTATCATCTTTAATTTCTTTCATTTCCAACAGTGGAGTGATGCCCTCATCTCTTCAAACACACGCTGGGATTTGCAGCCTTATTTTCCCCTCACCTTCTCTAAAACATAATTTTACTGGCATTTTCAACATATTGGTCAGCTCAGGGATCAGAAAAGAGACAAGTTATTCTACGTGGAAGTAGTTAAATTGAAAAACTGTCTGAAGCTGAACTGCCAGGGGATGAATCAAAGTGATGCTGCTGCTCACAGGGTAAATGTTATGGGCATTCCCCTCCTTGTAAATCAGGTACCCTACAAACAGAGTTGATGCTGAAGGGATTGAAGAATTCGATGGTATCACAAAGTCCATTTTCCAATCCAAGCACCCTCAGCTTCTGATATATGCTCCTAAGTGGGAAAAGAGTGTTGGAAAGTCCTCAACAAGAGTACAACGAGGAGAGTTTACTAGGGGAAAGGAAAGCAAAATAAAAAAGCAGCTGGAGGGGTACACTGTGCCTTTTCTTCTTTGCTTTCTGTTTGCTGGGAGATTCCCCCCTTTTTCCAACAGAAGGAAGCAGAAGGAAGCTTTTGTTGGTCTCTAGCACCTTTTGCCCTGCTGCTGTTCCCACATCCCACTGATTTGTTCCCTGTGCAACAGACGCCAGTCAGGTAAAAATGGAATATTTATCTCTGCAAGGCTTTATCTGAGAAATCTCGTGGAACTCTGCCTTTCAGTAGGTGGCAAGAAAAAGCCAGCTTCTCTCTCAAAAGGAGCATTGCCATACAGGATTTGGCTTTCTGTCTACCACACCCTCAGAAAATGTTGTTCTTTTGCAACCCTTACGGTCTAGACAGATTTTCAGTGCAGTTGCATGGACCAGTTCAAGGCAGTAGCTGTTTCGCATTGTCCAAATGGTGTAAAAAATTGAAAACACATGAATGAGTTACACTGACCATCAAGAAATACACTGAGTCTGCCTTATCATCACTTTGTATTCTGGGAGAAGCAAAATTCAGCTTTGAGTAGAGATATGCAATGGAAAGAATGGGGGAAAGAATGGCTCAATAGCAGAATCAAAGTGTGTCTGGGGGTCTTCATGGTTGACTAAAAAAATATTTGTTCAGTCTGAAACCAAAAGCTGCATTTCATTTTCATGTTCTCAAAACTTTTTTGCCCAATTTCAATTTAAAAATAAAGTCTTTGGTTTTTTCCCACAAAAAAATGTTTCACTTTTAAAAGTCCTTCCAAATGAAATATTTTTGCCTTTTAAGCAATTCTTCTATCCCAGCCTAAGAAAAACTGAGTGTTGGGCTGGACCCAGATGCAGAAATATTTGTAACAGTTCTGAAATGTGCAGCCTGGGTTCCCTAGAGAGTGTAGCTTGTTCAACAAGGCAGACACATTGAAAGAGAAGCATCCTGGGATAAGCTTGAAATACAAAAACTGTCATTGCCACAGAGCCATTGAGCTGGCAGGGATGGAATTAACCATTATGTGACTATTACTCACAAATTTTTATTAGGCTGGCTGTTTGTGCCCAGGGAGAACCAGGACATACAATCAGTAAGGGAAATTTTCATGTCTGCTGAAATATATAAGGCAGGACCTGAACAAAAATCTCCCAGCACTGCTGGCAGCAACAACAGCAATTTATTCTGTAATATTTAACAAGAAGGTGTCCAAATAACCAAAGGCAGATGACAAGATGAAGATCTGAGTGGCTGGAAACAGCAAGCATCAGGAAATCGGCAACCACAGCACCTGAGATAGCAGCCTTTATAAAGCGTTGGGAAATGAGGATATAATGCTAGTGTTTATGGAATTACAATGCTCATTGCAAACACTCAGCCCTTTCACAGCAATCTCCTTATAAGAGGTGTCAACCATGGACTTAATTTTTAAGAGGGCTGGACGATCATGGATCATGCTATTAGTTTACATTCTTCCAAAGACTTATCCCCTGAAGAAAAGCACTGGGACCAACAGAGCCAGAAAGCAAACATCTTCCTCCCTTCCCCGAGGCTACCTCAGAACTACTGCAGCAATAAGCTGCTGCTGCTGCAACCTAAGCAGAATTCCCTGCCTGTTAGACTCTCCTCACAGCTTTGTGTTCAAGCTGCTCACATGGCACAAGTGAAGTGCTATTTTATTACCCCGTGGCTGCGGTGGGCTAAAAAGACCAAGAATGGCTGCATAGATCAACCTTGCCTAGATCCTGCCACAGCCTGCAGGGAGCTGCCTGGCCCCAAAGGACTCTCACATTAAATGGGGCTCTGTCACCCTAATGATGTCCCCATCCTGAAGCAGGCATGTGCCACCTCATCCAGAAGCATCCCAGCAAGCAAAGGAAGACCTACCTCTGCTAGTATCTCCAAAGTCAAGGAAAAGGAGAAGGGAGACTCCAAGAAAGATGGAGAGAGACGATTTGCAAGCGACTGGAGTGATGGGACAAGGGGGAACGGCTTCGCTCTGACGGAGAGCAGGGTTAGATTGGATATTAGGAAGAAATGTTTGGCTATGAGGGTAGTGAAGCACTGGAAGAGGTTGCCCAGAGAAGCTGTGGCTGCCCCATCCCTGGCAGTGTCCAAGGCCAGGCTGGATGGGGCTCTGAGCAAGCTGGGATAGTGGAAGGTGTCCCTGCCCATGGAACTGGATGGGCTTTAAGGTCCCTTCCAACCCAAACCATTCCAGGATTCTACAATTAGGTCAGACAGCACCATAAGACCCCTGTGTGGTTTTATTGAGCTGGAACAGCCCTTACAGAAACCACCACAGCCCATATTTACACACACACACACTGGTCAGTGCCTGAGGCACAACACGGGATTTCACTGAGGGCCATAGTCACAAGCACAAAGGATTTCACTGAGGGCAAAATTCACAAGCACAAACAGCCCAAACTCGTTCAGCATCTGAACTGAGAGCCCCAGGGCAAATCTGGGGGGTATCAGCCCTGCTGGACCCCAGTGACACAGCACTCATCAGCCCCCAGAGCACAGATCACAATCTGCCAGTAAGGAAACGAGATTCCTAAGTAATTGAATTAAATGCAAATCATTGAAGAGATCAGATAATTCCTTGGTTGCTATTTTTAAATGCCAATGTTACTTTATTCATTTGCATTTTCAAAGCAATACGTTCCTATTTAATGAATTACCAGATCATTTCTCATCAAAATGAGTAAAGAAATTACAATAGAGATTTTTTTTATTATTTTATCGGGTTGGCAATATCAGAGGAGATAATGCAATGTCCCCTGGCACCATAAAATATTCAGCATTGTGAATAAAGTTCTTGATAAAAGAGCAGCAGAAAGCAGCATTTTATTAAGGCCCAGTGCTTTAAAAAAGCATGCCTTTAAATGATTTAGTTTAAAAATTAAATCGCATTTGAATCATTTGATTACTGTTTAATAACAATGCATAATTCATATATTTAAAAAATCAGATTCTGATCTCTATGGTTATATATATTAAAAAAAAAGGATTAGTAATTAGAAATTTTCCCCTTCAAGCAGCCTATTCTGACACTGCATCTTCATCCCGGAAAGTTCCTTTCTTGAGTTGCATTAAGGAGCAAGGCAGCCCTGGGCAACCAGAAAGAGTCAACAAAATAGAAGGATGCTTTAAAACTGCACTCTGTTTCCCTCCCTCTCAATTTTTATATCAAGTTCATCTGAAGGCCACAAATGTTATGTTTTAACCTAAATTGAAATTAATTTTCTTTTTTTGTTTTTCGGTCACAAGAGAGAAAGTTGAGCAGGTGGTGGGAAAAAGAGAAATATTTGGCGCTCAAAGTAGACCAAGATGTTCACCACTTGGTGTTTGTTTCCCAGAGGTAAGGAAGTGTCAGACTTGCTTCCAGAGCCACCACAAGATTCCTGTCACAGCCTATCAAAGGACAGTTTGTACTCATACATTATATTTAAAGCCAATCAAAAGCAGAGTGCTGTGGGAAGAGTTTCTCTGATAAAATTTCATATAAAGTTTTGAAACCACCTTAAACAGATAAAAAACCCGGATTTGTTCTTTTCCCTCTACCTAAAGGCTCTCCTTTTTTTCTTGCATTTCTAAAACTGAACAAACAGAAAAAAAGAGTGGTGGGAATAGGAAGAGAAAATACGATAAAAATAAACTTGGTGCGTGTGGAAGAAAATTTTTTAAAAGTCCAGCTGGTTTATAATGAAAAAAAAAATTAAACTCCTCATTAATACTTTTGTTGGGAGGGATGATGGTACACCCCCCACATTTAATCCTAGCTAACAGAAACGGAGCCACAGTTATCTGCATTAAATGAGACTATTTCCTTTGGGACAGACATCCCTATCTTAATCTCCCCACCTGCAATGTTTCATTTTTTAGAGGTAAAACAGAGTTACAGAACTCCAGAGTTCCCACAAAAGGGAACAACTCTCCCAAGTCACATAATGCAGAAGCAGCTCTGCCTCCAGAGCACCACCCCATAATAAGTATTGTTAAATATTAGCCAGCCAAGATTGTATAAAACTCCACATATTTTCTCCCCCAACACTGAACTAAACCATATGTAATTCTACAGCTCCAAGCACCACTTGCTTCTCCTGAGGATGAACTAAAAAAATTGGTCTATAATCAGACCAGCTGCCTCACAATAAAATCTCTGTCCAAAAAAGTGGAAAAAGGGGAAAAGCTGTCCCACCAAATAAAAACACATGCAATGAGCATTACTCAGCAGGCTGTCAAATCACAACAAATGCTTGGGAAGGGTTTTAATTTAATCCACTTCTTATAAACACAGGCAGGCACTGAAAACATGGTAAACTCAAAGAATGAAATTTAAAGTAAGTCTTGGACTAAAGGAGCTTCAGGCCACTGGGGGATATTTGAAGACTAAGGTCACCCACTCTCTTCAGCTCTTAGAGTTGCTTGGTCTACACATGCTTTAGTCACATTTCTAGAGAAACTGAAAAGCACTAAATGGGGATATAAACTATGCATTACAGATTTTATTTTTCCCCTCCCTCCATAGGAAACAGCTTCTAGACTTCAGTAGATGTGGGCTAATTTATGCCAGTCAGGGTTCAGGCTTTTCATACTTCTCTACCCAGTTGTACATTTAGAGAAGATTTGTGCCACATTATAAGCTCTTTAATTAATCAAAGTTTCTGGTCTATTCTCTTTATACTCTCCACTTGAGAACATTTTTATGAAGGAAACATCATTTTACCTGGCTCCATATGATTTTTAATTCTGCTTCTCAAATATCAGTTAATCTCATAAAGGCACACTGCTCATAAGTGTTCCCTCCTCTCGCTTAATTAATTTTTAATGCTCAAAAAATTGCAGTTTTCAAAGAAGCCAATTAAAATGATTCATCCAAAAAAATCCCCAGCAAATGCCCTTTCAGGATGACTCAACTGCTTGTATTTATTATATTTGCTCAAGTCAATGAGGGGAAACTATTTTTGAAGTTGGAAGACAGAGTTACGAAACAGAAAAGGGATTTATAACAAAACAGCCACGTTGCTCAGCATTTTTCAGTCCAGGAGAAAGTAGCCAAGGCATGACATCCAAATTACAAAGAAAGCTGAGGGATCACTGAGAAGGCAATAAGTAAGGACATGGATATGCAGGAGCCATGAGAATGAGATGGGGGCAAAGGGATTTACCAGTGTTTTGATACTTCCCCAGGCAAGCTGAGAGCAGGAAGTTTTCCTCACATGTCCATCCATATTAACCCTTTCTATAGACTTTCTGGGCACTAACTAGGCTGCTCCTTAGTTGCAGCAGCTTGCTGTGAAGGATGGGAGCACTAAATTGGAGAATACCTTTTCCTAAATCACGACAGATGCTCACACTGACTCTGCCTCAGGCACTGCAAAGTCAAGTCCCCCTTGGGTCTGAATCCTTGTTTTTCCTTCAAGGGCAAAATGCACTGGGGGAAGAATGCCTGAGATAGGGAGTTCTTTGGTTGGGTCTTTCTTCTCCTTGCCTTTTATTTCACCCCTCCTCTCCTTCCTTATTAATTTTTAAAAATATGTTTGTCCACTTGCACAGTTTCACAGTTAAG
Source organism: Ifrita kowaldi (assembly GCA_013398055.1). Classification (NCBI taxonomy): domain Eukaryota; kingdom Metazoa; phylum Chordata; class Aves; order Passeriformes; family Cinclosomatidae; genus Ifrita; species Ifrita kowaldi. The sequence continues at coordinate 112,488 of VZRS01014575.1, read as the reverse complement.
TGTAGCTAATCAAGTGTGTGATAAGGGTGGACTTGATGAAGGGGTTCCTTGAAGGTCAGCTAAAGATGCTCCATATAAAACAATTCTGCACCCATCTGAATCCCTATAAATTTAATCCAAGCAATCAGAGGTAATTTTTAAAAGGCAGATCTTGGCCAAAATCATGTGGTTGCACTGGTTCAGTGCCAGCTTCAGGCAAAGCTTCCACCTACTGAGAGATCAAACCCAATTCTGGCATTTTCACCATGTCTCGTTAACCACTCATCCCATCAGTCTTCAAGGGGATGCCCAGCAGAGAACTGAAAACAATCCCAAAAACTCCCATACATACAACCTACACACAGCCACTTGCATCCTTATGTTTAATAGAGGATAACTTCATTTTTATAGGCTCTTTCGGAACAGTAGGTTATTAAAAATCACTACTGAAATCTTTCATCTGAGGTGGACTTGTGATGTTAGAATAAAATGACAGAAACTGACAGAAAATTACAGCACTGCCTCTTCATAAAGAGGAAACCCTATTATGTTTATGTAATTCCCCAAAGATAATAGGTAAAAATAGCTTAATGAGAAAGGAGTGACAGACACCAAAGGAAGGGTCACCTTCAAGGTAATGATTGGGACTGGCAGAGTCAGCACAGCCTCAGTGAAAGACAACGAGTGAACATCCTTTGGTAGCAGAAAGCTAAAAAACCTCACGTGACATCAGTTCTTAGGTTTGGAGCAAGCAGGAAATCATGCTCCCCAACAATTTACACCTACATGGCAATAAGATTATAGCACATGACTAAACAGGACAAAATATCATGAAATGCTAAAAAGAACCTGCTGGAGACAGGAAAAAAAAAATCCAGATTTGTTTAGAAGAGTAACATAGTGTTCTCTTTAATTATCTCTAAGAGAACGTGCAGCTAAGAAGATTCCATATAGCAATAGCTGAAAAAAGTCCATTGCACAATGATCAAAGCATCCAAAGTCTCCTGATTTACTAAAAAATGTATCACTGCTGAATTCTTCTAGAGCAACACGCAGCAGATCTAGTTCCAAGGCCTTAGTGAAGATAGCTGCTCACCTCATTCATCATTACTACTTCTCTCATTTTGAATAAGAATATAAAGTCAGCAAAGGCTGGAAGAATTTGTTTGGTTACTACACACAACCATGGCAAAGTTGCTTAAGATTTGGCATATAGCTCACAAACTTTTTGACCCTTAGTTTACTTGATTATAAATTTTAGAAAACAAAGAATTTGATACTTAGCACATATTCAGGTCCAGAGCTTGGGCCTAGGCCTATGCAAATGAGGTGAAAATAAGTCTTAATCTGCACAGCAAGTGTTGTTAGTAAGCATTAAATTATCCTCTTAATTAATCAGTTTTTTTAATTGCAGTATGGATGTCAAATCTTGGTGCTCATTAATATTCTACTCTTTAAATAAGCATCACTGCAAGGAAAGTAGAATTCAGTGGGGCGCTGGAGTCATCAGAAGTATTTTCTAAATATAGGTGTAGCTGCCACCTAAGTGGCCAAATTCCTACATCGGTTTCAGCAGCATGACCCAAGATAGATGTGTAAGCTAAATATAGAAGCAGTGAAAAGAAAGAATAGGAATGAGTAGGCTGCAATATAAGCAAAAAAGGAAAGCAGCACAACTATCCTTGAAATGTCCAGTTCTCCTATAGTTTCCTGAAATGGATATGTCAGGGAGGGGACCAGCTATGCAGTGCTGTTTAATAAGTCATATATTCTCCATGAAACCACATTGTTTTACTGCACATCTATATAATAGGTGCTTACATGCAGAGGAAATACCCTCAGCAGCTGGACTTGGATGATCTTTGTGGGTCCCTTCCCAACTCAGTCTATTCTACGATCACTTCATTTTTAGTTCCTCTCAGAGCTAAAGAATAACACATAAAATACCCAGAAGTGACAAAACACACAAGTTCTCTGCAGTTTTGTAAATCTATGAGAATTGAAGTGTAGATTTTTTTTTCCTCTACAGCCTTGGCAATAGTGCCAGGATGGGAGCAGAGACACACACCTGGAAAAAGAACAGCCTGGTTTTTTCCCCTCATCCCAAGCTGTCTGTTATGATGGAGTTGCATTAAAACAAATCCAGAAAGATTTCAGGAGGGCCAGAGAGGATGAAGAGGAAACAGCCACCCTGTGCCACAGCATCAGCACAAACCAACTGGGAACTAGTCTGGAAACCTGGGATGTGCTTGTGGGATCTCATCAGTAACTGGCAGGCAAAAAGGACAACAGATTTCTCAGCAGTTTATACTCAAGTGCTCGTAGTCTCTCTAGCTGTATTCATATTTAGCCTTCTAGTGGAAATTAGGAAATGCAGAAAGATCCTACAACACTCATCCCAGTGCTTCACTAGGGTACAAAATCCTAGGAAACCACTTGTGACAAACTGAGAGCTCAGGTACAGAACACCAGGAGCTGCCAATGACAGCACGTCACAGGAAGATAAGAGACCATGAGTATCTCCAGAGATGCCTCCCTCCCACACTTGAGCATTTCTGTGCACATTGCCCACATGCCAGGAAGCTGTTTATTGTCCATGTCACAAAGACGTTGGCAGAAATACCTCACAGCCTTTGGCAAGCTGAAAATCCCTCCTTTGAACAAGAGTCAAGAGCAAAAGTTAAGCTAAAACCTTGAAAGAATTAGAATTATTTCATTAATGCAGGGTCTGAATTTCAAAGTTAGATCCAAACCTGAACCTTCCACTCTACCCATGCTGAGAGTGCTTGGATTTCATGTTTGAGCTAGGGGAAAGTCCAATTAGAAAACATGTTTGCTGTCCCACAAAATACCTATCACTTTGAGATTGTATTTTTGTGACATCTGGCAAGAGGAGAGGAAAAATATGATATGGATATAAAGGGAACACCTTTTCAATTTAGCAGATTCAAGCATAGAAGTATTTTGTTCTGAGAACAAACTTGAAGATATTTCCTATTCCCATGATGTGCATAGTAGAGTTATGTGAAGTCTCTCCAAGTCAGTCAGTTCCTGACACACATTTGGTTTTGAGAGAAGCAGGAGAAAAATCAGAGAATGGGAACTCCAGTGCTGCAGACACACTGCTCTACAAAACCGAGCATCAGGCAAGGTGAGAAACGACAACTGGTGCCACACACAAACCACTGACTGCTTACTGGGACTACTCATGCCTTTCTGGCTCAGTTTTAAAATTCAGAACCAGGTGCCAATCTTAAACTCATCAATCTTTCCCTACCTGGCTCAATGGGCACTTTTTCCCTTCTATACTAGCTCAGCAACTGCCTCACCCACAGACACCTGTCCAAGAGCTGGTTTTTACCCATCAAGATGTAGGGGTTGGTCTCCATATATTTTTCATTTATGAATGCATTATACATATATATATATATACATATAATACAGTGAATAGAGAGCAGTTGAAATGGGATTATCTTTAAAGTTCCTTCCAAACCAAACCATTCTCTGATTCTAATTTAAGTTTTCTTTCACGGTCTCCTGACAAGATTCTGTAGCACTGGTACAGAAAGAGCGATTGAGAGCTTGAAGCAATCTCCACAGAAATAATCTGTGGAAAATTCCCCATGACACTGGAGCCCAAGGGCTGCTCTGGGCTCAGCCCTTATCAAAGACATCCCCATGGTGCCACACAAACAACACACAACTGTGTGGACAGTAGCCTGGTTACTAACAGAAAGCATAAAGAAATACTGCTGGGATTAACATAGCACAGGATAAAAGCCAGCTCCCTTTCCTATCGAACTCTTGATGCTATTTTGGATAACCTCTCTAACAGCAACTCTCACAAGCCAACAGCAGATGACTGCTTGCAGCAAAGTGCTGACTAGCTTCCTCACACTCCAGCACCTGGGCACAACAGGAAAAATCCCAGCACAACCAGATATGTCAGCAGCTTTGGGGACACAACACATTTTAGGACCTGTCCTGGTGCACACTGTCCAGTCAGACTCCCTCAATCAGCTCTGCAGGCTCAAAAGGAAAGCCTCCAAAACACTCAGCATCCCCTCCTGGCACCCTGCAGTGCAGTACCTTTCATCTTGCTTTGGGCCAAGGCGTCAGTCACTGCACAGACAGTTAATACAGCTGTGTCCAGGAGCTTCCTGGCCCTCGATAAAGGGCACACCTGGAACACCAAACACACACCCAGCTGCCAGTGTGTCTGCAGGAAGAGGTCTTTGTTTTAGTGCTTCAGCTGGCATGTGCCCCAACTCCAAGCAACAATCAGCAGCACCATTTTCCTGTGATGAAGCACCTGTAGATCCCAAAGTGCACAAAAGGGACACCCTTCCCATTTACTGAGCTATCCCAGACACAGTTACTGAGGCATGGGCCAGGGGAGCACCTGAGATTATACCTCAAATATCCCATCCCTCCTCAAGTAACCAGGCATCACTGTCCTCTTCATCTCTCACTTACTGCAAGTAGGCACAGAAATATTTATTAGTGTGTGTATAGAGGCTGTGCCAAAGAAAAAGTAACAAATGTGGCACTTTCCTCTTGGCTCTGTATTTTGCTGACATACGTCTCTTCCTTACCTCTGATCTACAGACGCTCAGGACAGACAAGCTAATAGAGGAAGTGTCTCCAAACTAATCCTGAACTATCAAGATACACAACACAGAAAGACTTGCAAGCTGTAGAAGAAACTGTGCTAAGAAAGCAAGACTCTGTCCATAGTGAGGGCAAAAGTTGTCTGCATTTTAGTTACAGCTTCAGCATCTGCTTTACAGGGCAGGAAGAGAATTCTTCCCAGTGCTAAAACCCTCAAGAAGATAAAATCTATAGCATTGGCTTTTGTTTTCCCTTTTAGATCAACTCTTTTAACACTCCTTATTTAAATGCATTAAAGTAGGAAAAAAGGTGAGGTTTCAAACAGAATTGAAGAACAAAGCACACAGCAGCCTCTCTAATCCCTCCTGCTGGAACTGCAATTTCTTTTTGTAGGTGAGAACTGTGTCCGTGTGTTTCTGCACGAGCTGTGCTGGTTCTCCTCGCTTGCAGGACTCGGCACAGCACTTCCAAGGGAATACTGAAATAAAGCCAAAAGTGTTCTGGCCTCTTGGTTCCCTGGGTTCTGCTGGCTGGCAGGACAACTTACAGATGCTGCTGGAAGGCAGCAGGCTTGGCACTGCCCTCCCATACTGTCCCCCAGCTGGTCAGGAGGCTGAACACAGGTAACATGCTCATGGCAGCACTCCAGGCTTGCCAGGAGTTTGTCAGCAGCAGGACATCCCAGCATAGTGCTCCTTGGAAAGGGTTCCTTCAGGAGGCTACTCGTACATCCAAACAGGGCCTTACACTGTTGCTTCTTCTAGAAGTAAATTGTTGAAGCAGTAATTTACTAAATGTATCACACACATGGATTTATAGCTATGTTTCCTGACCCCACAAGCAATAGGAGGGCAAGAGAAAAAATAAAAGCTCATTTTTTTCTTGGGAACAAGTAAAGGTCAGTTGTCTCATCAAATTTCATCCCTTAATAGTACGCCTGTTCCCTCAAGGAAATTTCTAATTGTTCCTCAATAATTTCAATCTTTGGCTTCTGCAACATTACTGAGTAATTATGCTGTAAATTTTAGGAGCTTCTTCAGGGAAGAGTCCCTAGTTTGCTCTGAAGAAATCCTGAGTAACCCAAAGGGGAAGAGACTCTCATCATGCATCATTTGCCATTGAAATGTATGACAAACACCAGACAGGCAGTGAGAACAACACGTGTACAGTGATGCTGCTGCCATGTGTGATGTTTCTCTCACAGCACGGGGAAAGGTTTGGATGACATATTGGTTAACAAAGCTCATCATTTCCAGACAAAAGTCTTTTGATATCAAACTGTTGATTTTATTTATTGGTCCTCTGGCTCCATAAGTTGATGTTCTCCCTTACACATCAGCACCTACACATCTGCTCCACAGAGTCTAAACTCTGCAGCCAAAGCAAAAGAGAAAAGATGTTTACTCATGAGCTGAGCAACCACAAGCCAGCACATTCCTCATCATCTCTTCTTTCTTTCTTTCTAGAGAGGGAGAATTTAGAGTTGTTGCATATCTCTGCCAGAGCAGTGCCAGAGCTCTGTTATCTCAGTTAAGAGCCCAGCACTCACCATGCAAAGGCAAGTACTCATTCCACAAATAGCCACACACTCAGGTGCTCCACTTCAGTGCTACACCACGAGCTGGGCTAAATAGTGAAATTACTCAAGTGTTGAGCTATGGGAATAGCTGTGTACAAGCTGTAGCCTAATGTCTAATAAGATATCACAGCAAGTTATATCTGGTATTTTGCAGGCACTCTATTGCAGAAATCTCTCTTTACCATTAAATTCAAAACTCTAAGTGGGAGAAATAACTTCTTTTTTGCCAGAGTAAGACGCCTGAGGTTGCCTATCACAAAGATGCAACACAGAGGTGTATGATCTGCAAAATTGCTGATTAATTTTGCCCAGCACTCAACTTTAATTATAGGACAGCCTTAAGGCTGATATCAAATCCTTACTATGCAGACTCTGGATAATCACAGGCTGTGTTCTGGGAGTTCTGCCTCTGCAGCAATGGGGACAGGAGGCCATTTGAATGCCTCCTCCTTACACATAGCTCACACCTATTTCACTGCCATGTGGGAGGTGCAAGTGCTGCTGAACATCCTGCATTTCCCCTCCACAGCTGCACACTTGCTCTTTGGGGGAGCTCCCCAGGTTGCACAGATGCAGCCAGCAGAGGAGCTGGGTGGGAAGAGGTTAAAGAACCCACCCAAAGCTGGGGCTGTGGACACAGTCCGCATTTGCTGCCAGCCCACTCCCCAGTGCCCACACTGATGCCTCCAGAACTTGTCCTGACATTTATGCTAACATGTGCTTGCCTTACCTATAGGCATTTTCTGGTACATAGAAAGTTTTCCTCTCTGGAAAAGGCACACTGGCCTTGTTCCAACTCAGCATCCCTTGGTCCTCAGCCCCTTTGCTGCAAGAGTCCGCTGCCCCTGCACATGGACAATGCACACGTCACAAGCACCTTAAATGTCAGTGCACATCCTTCGTAAGGACTTTAAGGCAAATCTATGATTAAAAGTAGATATTCAAGCAGAAGATGAATATATTATGTCCTCAGGCTCCCTAAGTCATGATCCATATTTATAATGCAAGGCTAAGGCTTCAGTTGAATAATTACATCTTTTGCCTGCCCATTCTTCCCTCCCACTCCCATATGTATACACTCACCACAAATGCACATAGAACATTTAAAGTGAGCAATTATTCAACCCAAAGGCAGAATATCCTTCAGTATGGGCATGCTAGAGAGAGAGAGCTTAATTCTGTAATTGTCATGCAAGATCTGCTGTAGCAAACCTTGTTGACACCAAAACACCTTACTCAGCACGAACAAAAGTGAGAACAGCGTATTCCAAAGGGGCTGGAGCACACCATGGCTAACAAATCCCAGGACTGTAGTAGCCACACTCAGTCCAACTCCAGGAAAATATTTTCCTTCCAAGCAGAAGTCTCTGATTTGAAGTTCCTGAGTTCTTACTTGGTCTGTTCTTCAGAGTAGAAGGTGATGCTTTATAAATGAATGAAAGGCACTTTAAAACATTTGGCAGACTCTGAATTCAGAAGCCATACAAAACAAATTTCAACAAAATTACAAATATTGCTTTTCAGCTAATGTTGATCTCCTCTCTCTTATTTGAGGTCATCTTTCTCAGCAACAAGCACTGCCACTGGATGACTTGAAGTCAGAAATTTGGTTAGAAGAAGCATTTTGACAAATATCCTAGAAACATAAGCCTGTATTTCTTCATGCACCCTTCTCAGGACTACAGATTTCGTTATCGAAGAGGGAGAGTAGAGGTATCACTAAAAAGGATTCCACACAACCAAACAGACAAGAACTGCATTCATTTCAGCTGGGAAATGCAGCTTTTACACACAAGTACATGTATGTGCACGTACATGCAGGCAGGCACCTCTAATTCATCAGCAAATCAGAAGATTTTTCACTAAATTGAACATTCTCCATCTTTAGTAATCCAGTTCTGGAAGTGGAAATGCTGTCAGCAACCTCGAAATAATGTGCTGCAAACAAAAATGTTTCTTGACAGGACCCCATCTTTTGCCAAAAACTTTATTAAAAAATTCCTAGCAGGTCTCATCACTCTTTTTACCTCCCCTAAAATTTGCCCTCTGATACACAAAAGGAGCAGAAAGCACTGGGAGCTTGCACACAGCACTGTCTCATGGGCTCCACTTACCCAAGAGCGACTTGCATGGCAAATTTATCACCACACACCTAGTCCCAGATAATCACTGTCAATGAAATGCATTTAGCTAACTGGGATTCCTCCCATGACATTATTTTAAAATCCAAATCCCTTAGTCAGGCAGAAATATAAATCACAGTAACGCTGGTCAGCTAGAGAAAAAGTCACAGCTGCAACAATGGGTGTCACATATGCTGGGGGCTGGCAGAGCCAGACAAGAACACCACCCATGGAGCAGACTATTTGAAAATTAAGCTCTTCAGATCTGAGCAGATCATCGAGACATCACTCAAGTGAGAAGTACGGGCACTATAAGTGATATTATATTGCCAGGCAGCAGGGATGGGGGAGCAGGAACAGGGATGGGCAGAGCATCGTTGAAGAAGCTACTGACTTCTTGCTTTATTCACATCATTGCTCAAGAAGACAAATGGAAAAAACTCCTGCCTTGTCCTCATTGCTCGTGGCTTAGCAGAACCACAGTGATTCGTCTTTCTTCTTTTTCCCATCCACCTCCAAAAGAGATAAAAATCGTTACCTCCTTTCATAAAGAATTTCACCACAGGCCCTGATCAAGAAGCAGGGTGTAACCAAGCTCCCCCGGTGGTGTCCTCCCATCTCTCTTGTCCACAAAGAAGAGCAGAGAAACAGAGAGACTTATTGGTCTTGACCTGCAACAAATTAGCTCAGCTCTGCAGCAGATAAAGGAAGTCAGGGCTACGCCAACAGCCTCTGCAGAGGAAAGAGACACAGGAAAAAAAGGTATTCCTGGGGCTGTAGTGTAATCCCTCCCTGAAAGATTTTCTGTTAATTCAGAATGGTTCCAATTTTGCATCCAAGCATTCGTGTCTGCCAGTAAGGCATGCAAGCCACAAAGAGAGGTTGAGCTGCTGAATTTTCACAGGGTAAAGTTAGGCCCCTGGAGTTTTTATTTCCTCACCAGTAGAATTCATATAAACACAGATGGATGGCAACATCCAGAGGTGGATGCATTGACTTGCTCTGCAACCCAAACACTGCTGTGAGGTCTGTCCTGCATCACTTCTGAGCACTGCAGCATCTCACACCAGTGATGTCTCATTTTTACCACTCGCTGCAATTGCAGCAGAAGAATTCAGTTCCTAAGCATAACCTAGAAGAAAATCAGCAGAAAAAAAAAGAATTTTTGTCACTCAGGCTAAATTTCTGGGTTATTGTAATACATTTTGCTGCTGGAAAAAGAAACCCAACAACAAGATGCAGCCACTGCATTGCCATGACATATGTCCTGAAGAGGATTTGTTTAGTCCTGAAGAGGATTGCATTTGTCATCTCATGACACACAGGACATGTGCTGTGCATTTCACTTGTTCTGCCAGCTACTCAGAGTTTTATGTTGCAGGTTTCCTCGCTGCTGTGCCTCGTTCCTAGAGCATCGTTGAAGCCTGGTCTTTATTTGGAGTGGCAGGTACAGGAAGCAGTCCTGCTGAGATACAGGAGAACATCTGCATCCGAGGCTTGCTCCTGCTTTGTCATTATGAATATATAATATCACAGCCCTGGGATGGGAGGAGGCAAGAGCATCCTTGCAAATGTGTTTGATGGGGTGGGTAAATCTTGCCTTTGACCATAATTAAGAAGCTGATGTACCTATGGCACACTAGTAATAATTTTTGGATACAGTTTAGCATTCAGGAAAAGTCAGATGAGGTGGGGTAGAAGCTCACCTCGAAAAGCCAAGGGGTGACACCTAAGTCACAGTGTGCCAAATTGAACAAAACAATTGCAAATCATTTCTTAACTGCATCCAGACTACCACCACAAAACCATTGGCAATGACTGTGGACCCATTCTTGCCAAATGGCTTGTGCATTCCACAGCATCCTACTGCTCACAAACCAGCTCCATGTTGGCTTCTCTGTCTGCAAGTGGCTCACCTGGCTGAAATCTCCAGGACAGTCCTCAAAGAAGAGAAGATCTTCCCTTGGGAAAGCCCTGGGCTCCCCTGAAGAAGAGCTTCTCTTAAGGGTGCCACTGCTTTTTCCATCTGCTCCTGTGAAACCTGGTGCAGCCATGAACCTGCTTTGCTCTCCACCCTCATCCTGGTGCAGGTCTGTTCACATCAAGTGCAAACCTGGGGGCTGAAAATGCCTCTGGCAGAGGCTCCAGGGGCTGCCAGCACCTCTGGTCTCATTGGGGTGACTGCTGCTGTATGGGGGGGTCACATAGGCTTCACAAGAGGATGCAGAAATGCTCACCCAGAACGATGCCACAGAAGAGGGAAAGTGTACACAGACAATTCACAAACAGTCACCAAAATTCACACCAGACATCGACTCCTCACATACGTGGAGCTGTCAGACCACAAAACAACTGTGACTCTCTCTGCCACCAAGAACCAAACCTAGGGCAGGGAAACAAATACAGAGCAGCAGAGACATCTCACACACACCAAGCCCACCAGAGCAGTGCAGATAAAGTCTACCAGCTGTCCATGTCCTAAAGGAAAGTTTATGACAATTGTAAGGACTGTTTGACTTCAGACTCCAAAATATAAATCTAAGTGCAAATAAACTTAAAATGCCACAAATGCACCCAGAAAATTTTAGCACCACCTATATTAGCTTATATTTAGTAAAGGCAAACTAGCTCAGCTACAATAGAAACAAAGCTCCAAAACCAGCCTGGGATTTAAGTCTCACAACTCACTTTTACTCATGAAATACCCAGTCCTCTTCTGGCTGATTAGAGTAACAGGATACCCTGAGAAAGGCTGCTTTTGTATTTTCTGGGCTTTACGGGATCAAAATCATTTCAGAAGTTTTACTGGGATTTCACGCTTCTTCATTAAGTAAGGAGGTGAAACTCCTGTTAAAAAAAAACTCCTCAGCTACAAAGGAGATGAAACTCCAGTTAAAAAAAAACAAACCAAAACTTTTCCCAGCTACAAACACGCTGGTTATTACTTCAATACTTATATTAAACCATACAAACTGCATTTTGCTTTAGAAGCCTTATGTTTTGCCAGGACTGTATAAAATGTGGTTGCCTCCAGAGGCAAAAATCCAGAGGAAGGATAGATCCATTCTGGAGAGCTGGTGGGTTTTCTTGCTGTCCATCAAGATACATGCATCTTCTGTGATGCCGACAACATTTTTGGCCAAAAAGTGACCCGAGTGATGCAGCACACCATGACATCAGAGCATCTTTGGGTTATTTCACCACACACTGTACAGTATCCTAACCTAGCACAGTCCTTTACCCATGAAAACACTCTTTATCCTAACTCAGAAGCAATCTAACTTCTGATATGCTGACTTGGAATATTCTTCCTTTTGATTTTTAAGTCATTAGTAGTATGTTTGGGCAGTTCTGCTCTAAGCACTGCTTCATAAGACTATTTTCCCTGATTCAATTAAATATTTACTAAAACAAGCTAAAACATCATTTAGATTAAATTATTTTAGCAATCTATTGCTTCTCAGAGTTGAAGATATTATTTTAAGACCATCTGAACCATGAGGTTCAATCATTTACTGAATCACATTAAGATGCAATCAGACGACTCAAAGTTAACTTTTGAGAGTATCTGGGCAAATCTCACTTCCTCTTTTTATGAGCTTACTCTTCATAGCTCCATTTAGCTAAAAATGCTCTAATCACTAGAAAAACTTGTCAGTGCAGTTTGTCAAGTTTCCTGCAAGTCTCATTTACTTTGCCTTAGACAGACATTAGCTAAGTGCCCCAGAGCCCTTCTCCCTGCACACCAAAGTGTCTTTTCTGCAGCTCTTTTTTTTGCTGTGTTAACAAACATCCCCCAGGGAGGCGGCTCCTCATCTCCTAAGCCAAAACTCATCAACACCCACGGGGTCCAGGACAAGGTTCAGATTGATTTCTCAGGACCCACTTCCTTTCCTTGCTGCTGGATACCGTTAGAAGCAGGGATTTGCAGATTTGCAGGGCAAGGATCAAGTTCTCTCTAATGTCTCCTCCAAATGGAAGGATTACACCAGAGGTGCCACTGTCTGACCATAAACGCTCTGAGGGGTGTTTCTGAGAGTGGTACAGCGTTTGCCAGGGAGATATTTTTAAGGGTCTGAGTTTGAAGATCTTTGAAACTGAGAGTTTGCTGTTCTTCCACAAGAAACTGCTCCTACATCTGTTCTTCATACACCTCTGCTATGAGGAAAGGCTGAGGGAACTGGGATTGTTCAGCCTGGAGAAGAGAAGGCTTTGGGGTGACCTCATTGTGGCCTTGCAGTGCCTGAAGGGAGCCCACAGGAAAGATGGAGAGAGACTCTTGACAAGGGCCTGGAGTGACAGGACAAGGGGGAATGGCTTCAGACTGACAGAGAGCAGGGGTAGATTGGATATGAGGAAGAAATTGTTCCCTGTGAGGGTGGGGAGGCCCTGGGACAGGTTGCCCAGAGAAGCTGTGGCTGCCCCATCCCTGGCAGTGCCCAAGGCCAGGTTGGATGGGGCTCTGAGCAAGCCGGGATAGTGGAAGGTGTCCCTGCCCCTGGCAGGGGGTGGAACGGGATGATCTTTAGGGTCCCTTCCAACCCAAACCATTCCATGTTTGTAAGCTCAAACACCAGCTCCTGAGACGAAGTACTGCTCTGCCTGCAGGAAAACAAAATATTCCCTGCCAAAGGACAGCAGAGACATCCTTGAAAACACCAGGCACACAAATTTGCAAATGCTACTGGCATCACAGTTCTCTGAACATTCATCCCTTAAGTTGAAGGCCCCACACAGAAAAGTAGTGGAAATTAGTCCTTTGTCTTGATATTTTCCCCAAGAGCCTCTGCATTAGCCTTTGATTAGCACACCTATCTTTTAATAAGTTACTGTCATCATCCAAGCTGAACAGTGCAGAGATCTACCTTCTATTTCTGGGGTTGCTAGCAGAAATTCAGGAAGTAGGTGTGCCTCAGCATCACCCTCAGGATGGAGGGAGCTCAGATTGTTCTTCTGCACTCTGGCCTACTCCAGTTGGAAAATTTAAGCATTTCTCAGTAGTGGAAGTCTCATTTCCCAGGTATGCAACAATCATAATGACATCAGGCTTGATGGGATCCAGGGTGCAGCTTCTCCTGAACTGAGAGTGCAGCCTGGAGACACAGCAGCTGGCACTGCTATAGGGCTGCACTTGTAAACACAGGCAGCTAAAAGCCTGTGATTGTGCAGACATCACATTTATACTGAAAATGCATTTTTAAAAAAGAACACAGACATTTTTATGTACTGGGAGTATTTCAGGCATTTTTGATGAAAGAGGATATTTTAATTATTTAACAAACAGATGCAATAAGCTTGTACCAAGTCTGAGGAAATTGTTACAGACCTTTTGCCACTTACCTGACTACATTTTTCTGGGTTGACAGACACATCTTAGTCTAAAATAAGGATGTTTAAAGATCACCCTCTTTGTTTCTACCTTACTCTACATAAATCCAGTGTGTGCAGCACAGAGCTATTCATGTGGGACTTAACACCCTGAGCAGAAAATTTTAGTCCAATAGGCTCAAAAGCTGTTTTTCAGTTGCATTATTGCCTCCAAAGAGACAAACACCACCTCATTTGTTCCACAAATACTAATGTAATTTAGCTTTGATCTTGTCCAGACCAAGATAAAAGGTATCCGCTAAATTACATTCATCAGGGTTTTAATCCACTTTTAAACAAAAGGCAGGTTTTGCACAACCTCACTTTAAGCATTTTACACATCTAAATAAGGAGGACAACACCCTCAGCTACCTCCTCCAGAGGACATCCTCACCAGACTAGGGACACCAAAGACAAAAATCTCCTTGAACCCTCTGGGCATTTAAGCACCCTCTACAGACAAAGGAAAAGCCCCACTGAGAATGAAATTATTCCTCTTACATTACAGCAGGTGTCTGTGAAATGACTTGCCACAATTACCATTCCAATGACTAAAGAGAGGACAGAGAAAGCTCCAGGAATTTTAAGTTAGAATAGGTTATTTCCACTGCATGGGTTACAGGAGGAAGACAAACATCCATCTAAGAAAAATTTGATTATTAACTTTTTGGCAAGCAAATTTAGGATTAAGTCAATCCTAGCCTTTTAATACAGGCAATTACATATCTGACCAAAGTTGACTCCTCTTGTGCTTCCAGTGCTTGGTCTACACATGTTTCAGGAGTTAAACATTAAGACCACGTGCAGTCAAGATTTCCCACCAGCACCTCTACCTTCCCTTGCAATGAGCATGTAATGCTTTTAAAAAAAAAAAATCTTGAAAATAGTCCTTTATTTTGGAGTCCACACAGATGTCTGACACAAGCCAAACAAGCTGCAAGAGTATCAAGAGTTTAGACTGCTGAACAGGTGAAGGACAGCCTTTGGCTCTTCCCCTGTGCACTGAAAACTGCAAAATTAAGCATTTAACACTAACTGCCTCTAGGTACTCTCTCCCCAGAGACATAACAAGGCAGAACCCACAGCCTCTTGCTGCTTGCCCCAGTCCCACATCCTGACCCCAGGTCCAGCACTTGGAGTTAAGCTCCACCTTCACTTGCAGTCAGCAATGCATCCTCAAGGATGGAGCTACAAAAAAACCCCAGAACTGAGTCTAAACTGAGCAGTATTTCATCCTTATGGATCATTCAATCGAGGATTCCACACACAGCATGGCCTACCCATGCACTAATCTGACCAAAACCAGTCTTTTTTTGGAGGTCAGGGGGGATAATTACTGACACTTAATACATCACAGCCAGATTTCATATGTTTTGTAGCTCATCTGTGTCAAGATGGTATAAAAACTGTAGGCATCCATGTGCAACAGCTGAAAATTTAGGCACACTGTTTGCATAGATTTATACTGTACCAAAAAATGTATTACACTATTCATGTGTAAAATCTACCAGAATGCAATTTATTGGAGCAGTAGTCATAAAGAGCAGGGCGTGTCTTACTGCCAACAACAAAAGCCTTTTGCCTTCTCCAGCCATGAAAAGGTTGAGTGCCTCTCACATTTTAAATAACTGCTCAATAATTTCCCTTTAAAGCACGTATCAGACTTCAACTCCTTTAAAAAGAAAAAATACCCAAACCCACAGTATTTTCCCCAAGTCCCCTCTGGATTATTGTAGGTACAACAATGCAAGGCAGCTACAGCAATGTTGCATTTGGAAGCTCTCCAGAACCACGTGTGACTGAGAACGCCAGGTTATCTTTCCATAATATCTCCAAGTAAACAGCACTGCAATGTTACTCACACGGTGAATTACGTTCTGAGGCACGCAGAAGAGAACGTGCCCATGCAAAACCTCAACTGCATAAAAATCAGTGGTTTAACCTGCTCCCGAGGCTCAAACACTCCAACAACCTCTATGATCCTTCTATCGATCTCACCGTTTTCTGCAGAGCCATAAACTCAGCTGACAGACTGGCAACTTGCTGATTCAAGCACTGCTTCTCCCCTTGTTCTTGTTTCAGCATGACTTGGTCAGCGTGTAGCCTCATTTGTAGCTTGTGAAACTGCAGTAACTAAACAAACGTACGTACATGAGGGACTTGTCAAACAAAGCAAGCTGTAAAGTTATCAGAGTGGAAATCCAGTGCCAGCATTTATTATATGATGAGCCACACCTCAGCTGGCAAATTTCAGACCCACAGCTTGATAAGAGGGAAGAAGTGGCTCCAAATTTCTCTGTATTAGCCGTGTCAAAAGCCTCATTAAAAACAAGCCTGGAAAGCATTTAAGGAGTAACACACATGCACACATTCATTTGGATTTCCCTTAACACCGCAGTGCATTTTATCAGAAATACTTTCTTTGAGCAATTTAATCCTCCTGATACAGCTCCTAGTTAAACAGTATTACTACTACATTTCCATGAAAATGCACAAAACTTTTACACATGTAAAATTTATTTCACTTTTGCTTCTTCTTTATCCAGTGCGTTTTCCCACCAACACAGGATTTGAGCAGCTCAGTGATCTGTGCTGGTAGTAAAGCAACACACTGAGTATTAACTATGTCAGGTTACAACATTTTCATCTTTCATTTTTCAAGAGCAACTACGACTGCCAGCCTTGAAGATTTCTTCTAGATTAAGGACAATGCCAAAGGAAATTAAGGCAAAGAAGGCAGGTGACAATAAAGTAAGCCTCATATCAGCCAAGGAATTTGTTCCGTAGGTACAAAAGCCACCCAGGGATAGGATGCAGACAAGTGCCAGGGAAGGGAGGAACAAGCAAATCCTTGGGAGGTAAATGGCAACCTGAGAAGAATGCATTTTTCAATTCCAGTCAGCAATACTGCCAGAGGAGTTGCCTGGGATGTTTGCCTGCTACAAATATTTGAGCTGGTAATTATTAATTTCAAGGCTTTTTTCCAACTCTAAATGTGTGGATACAAAGATAACTGGAAAATTACTTTTTATAGGACTAACCAAACCCATAATATTCAGCCCATGTACTATTCAATGCACAAAAAAATCTCAAGCCAGTACTGCTAGCTTTTCTTTTTTTTATGTAGGTATACAAGTAAATAATAATCTTATTAACATGTTGCCAGTTAAAAAAAAAAAATCTTAATTTGTTATTCAAGCTGTGCACTGATGATGAATGGAGTCAATGTCAGGCTTAAGAAGAGAGTATTAAGGGAAGCCAGTAGGCCAGGCTTTGCCTTTCCCTCCCAACTGGTTAAAGTTACACCTCAGAAATTTTTAGGTCAGAGTAGATTGCTTATAGAATCCCAGAAGTATTTAGGTTGGAAAAGACCTCCAAGACTACTGAGACCAGCCATCAACCTAACACTGCCAAGGCCACCACTAAATCATGGCCCCATTAACTCGTTTTCGAGTAACATCTCTGCCTGGTTGTATCAGTTTTGTCCTGTGCTAATTAGTGTAATTGGATGATGACCCAAGAAATAGAGAATCTGGAAAACAACAACTCTGGGCTTTGTCTGCATGTAAAAACACCTGAACTCCAAAAGCAGAACATCAGCTGACAAAACCAGGTGGGAAATCACCTTCAGATGTTGAATTCTTCAGATTTAACAGGGCTAAAATCTGAATGTTTGGACAGCCAGGATTGCCATTGTGAGCATTAGAAACTCGGGGTTTGCTTCAATTGGAAGAAAAAGCACTGCCTGGAAAACAACACAGCCAGAGCCATAGCTGGAGCTGCAGGAACAAATTCAAGGAACAAGGAACACCGGTCCAGCAGCTCCAGAAACAAATTCAGGATCAAGTTAAGTCCAGCATCCCTCCTGAGCTTTTGGAGGTGTAAATAACACTGGGCCCTATTCTCAACTGTCCTACAGTCCCACCACATCATTTTTCTCCTCTCTACCCACCAGAAAACAGATGGAATGGTGAAAAGAGGTGCCAAGGGGACTGTGGATGAGTATATTATGCTGACTTAACTGCTTCCAAAGAGGCACAGGCACATTGGGGAAGTAGAGGACAATCAGCTCTGAAATTGCTCTTTGAGCCATGCAAGCTCCTGGCTGTCCCCAGGGGCCACAGGACATGGTCTAGAACTCTCTTCTGTCCTCCCAACTCTCACTCCTGCTCCTCATATAAGAGAAGAATGGCAGAATTGGTGCCTTCAAGAGGGCAAGACATGACCAGTTATCACACGAGTAGAAACCACACTAAAACCACCAAGGAACTGTTGGTCCCAGTAGGATTTAGGCTTGTATTAAAACAGTAAATGAAGCTTCAAGTGAATTAAAATCTAGTGAAGGATTTAGCATGCAGTCAAACCAACATTTACTCAGGACATACCAACCTAACACTGGGAGGAAAAAAGCATTGAGCACTGTTTGGGAAAGTCAGCTTTTCCCCAGAAACAGAAAAGGTTTTATGTTCTTTGAATGTTGCCTTCTAGAGGTTAGAAATATTTTTGCTAGCAGTTTGACTGTGTGGGGACTGTCTTACCACCAAGGTAAGTCAAAAGGAAAACCACAAATGTTAATATCAAGTGCAGCAAAAATATTGTGACTTTTTTTTTGTCTGCATTCTTGAGTAAAAAAATACAAACAAACAAACAAACCAGGCATAAAAAAATACTTTAAATCAAATGACATGTGTGTTTGAGAAAAGGTAAGTTGCCTGGGGGGTTACAGCAACAACCAGCCCACCCCAAAGCCTGACTGTGCTGGGTGAAGCCATTCCTGGCTGTGTATCCCAGCAGAGACACGTGATCACTGCAGAGCACGCAACAGGCTGTACCTTAAATTAATGATTTGAGCCAGAGGACCACACACCGTTACCTCTCCTGGAGGAGCTGGCTGTAATAACTGTGGTGCTCACACACCACCTTCATCCTTGCATTTAAAAACACAGGCAAAGTGGAAGGAGTGATTATTCTTCAATGTCGTAGCCAATAAATATTGCAGAGCTCAAAATTAAGGCATGGAGAGCAGCATCTACAGAACAATTTTCTCTCCATTAAAAATAAAGCATTGGTGCTTGTCACAGATTTTAATTTACTAAGCCTTTTTCAGTCATGCATCCCAGTCAAAAGTTAAGATCTTTTCTGTCTAAAAAGAGTCATTTACTGAACTTTATTAGCAGGAGAATGCTGTTACTGACTGATTTTAGAAACTAATAAACAGTATTCTAAGTGATAGTCTGCTGGATTTATTGGGGGTGGGAACACTTGTGGTGTGCAGTCTGAGGAAAAAATGCTAAGTTATAGGAATAAAATTGCTTATAGTGCTGCTTAAAAGGAATAAAAAGCCCTCCACAGTGGATCTTCTGCTACGTGCCAGATGCACAGGGCCATCAAGACACTTCAGTCTTCCAATATTGCAATGGTCTCAGCCATGCCATAACCTGTTACACATTACCTTTAATTGCTTTGCATGATGTAAACTCACTGTGTACAAGGACTGTTACTCACATTAACTAGACAATGTATTTAAGAATTCATAGTTAAAAGCAGCAATGTTGTTAAAACAGAGCAAAATGAAGAGGAACACCTGGGTTCTGTTTCCATGCAGTACTGACTGAGCTCAAGCCTGCAAATCAAATTTAATCCCCCTCACCAGAATTGCTCTCAGACTTAGTACAGTCATTATGAAAATTAATACTTCTCTACATAAAAATAAATACACACCCACACATTTAGAGAAGTGAAAATATACATACAACTAAATTGCTTTCAAACCTGGAGTGATAAATTAGTTTTAATGATTAGCTACTGCAATTTAAAATAGAAACCTAAATATTAAATTTGAAACAACTTAGCCCAATTCTACAATTCATTCAGGGAACATTCCACAGTAAAAAAAAAAAAAAATTAAAAAACCCCCTTGTTTTCTAAACAAGATTTTTCATTACAGAGTCTACCTGAGCTCTACATCTGTCCCTACTAAAAGTCAGGGTAACTGATAGGCCCGAAACAACCTGCAAATCCCAAGAAGGAAGTGATCCTAAGAAGAAACTGATGCTGGATCTCTCACTGGGTTTATCCCTGTTGCTGGCAGCTGGAGCTACCATGACAACCATACCAGGCATAAGGTCCTCCAACACCAGGAGATACTCTCCAGTGATTACTTGATCTGCTATAAAGCCATTTTGTACTCTGAGAGTGCTAAAGAACAGCTTTAATATACTGGTGAATCAGACCAAGAAGCTATTTAGCTGCAGAGACTACTAGCAAGCACATATAAATTATCTTTTCCCAGGGAAACATGCTCTCAGATTCTCGGTTTTCCCCCACACAGGGCAATGTTTTCAATACTCTCTTGGTGGTTATTATACAAAAAGCTCCTGAGCACCATCAGTGTTTCAGACAAGCACAAAGGACATAAAACAAAGGACATAAAACGCAGACAACTCTAACAGACTGCTAGTGTACACATCAATAAAGTCTGTGGATAAGCTCCAAGCTGGCCAAGACCACACTGCTAAGGCTCAAACCAGCAGGGGAACTGGGTGAGGGATGGCAGAGCTGCTGACCCTTTCCTGGGTTAGGGAGAGGCCACACAGCAGTCCCCACATCTGCTTGGTCCTGTGTTGATAACATCACCGGTTGCTATGGAAGCAAGGCAACTTCACAGCCCGTGGTATGCAGGGAGCATCAAGCACTTCACAGACATCCTTACAAAGGGTTTAAGGACTGGAGGAAGCACACCCCTGAGGGCCTTTTCTACCTCAAAGAACAAAAAAAAAAGGGGGGAGGTGGGAAGAGGGAAGAAAAAACAGCGTGTCTGACCCTTCACTGCAATTCTCAGAGAGCTTGAATTGACATCAGGAGTTCTCAGTCCCAGGCTAATAGTTGGCCTAGAGCATTTCAACTCCAAAACTGCCTCCTGGCAAAAAGTCCCTGTTTTACTGAGAATGGGCAAAGCAAGCTGAAAACGCAAAGAGGGATGACACTGCCCTTCCTTTCTGCTTGCCCATCACCATGGCTAATCCCCTCCTCCAAGCAGTGCAGACACCCTTCACCTCGTAGGGAAACGTGGCTGCAAAGCCCTCTTTGTCCTTGTCACAGGTGTGGTGGAGGGAGATGCTGCTGCTGCTGCACAGGCCCCATGTGCCACAGCAGAGAGGGCAGCCACGCTCCAGAGGCCCTCACGGCACCTCCAAAAGGAACATTTGTCCTAAGGGTTTGCATCCTCAACAAGACCTCAATAAGAAGAAAACCAGCCTGACTTCCAACACCCAGGGAGAATCTACAGAGTCAGTAGTTAAGGGGAAAACATCTCTGCAGGTACGTGGAGTGATTTTGTTCTCAAAGTCCGCAAAAGTCAACAAACACGGCACCCTGGCACGCTGTTTTCCAAAGAACTTCTCTTCAGGGGAGAGGGGAAGTGACTCACAAGCTCTGAAGGAAGGGCCAGGAACAGAGAGAGGCTTCAGAGCAAGCAGGCACCAGGAGATCAGCTTTCTACTCACGTGTTCCTCATCAGGAGCACGGATTTTACCAGCCAGCACCTCTCACCCTGGCACTGCTGTGTGTTACTGGCAGCACTCGTGCTGACACTGTGTTGGTTATGCTGCAGGACTTGGAATTCCTGGACTTTCTGTTTAACAGTTACTTTACCTCCTTTACATTAGGTCTGTTTCACATAAAGCTCCACATTTGGGGTTCCTTATGGCCAGGACTAGTAGGGAAACAGTAAAGGTGGGGAATTAAACAAAATTATCACATATGAAATATATGTCAGCCAAGGGTGAGCTGGGACAGAAATACAGCAAGTTTCCCTTAGAATTACTCAAATAAATAGAATGCCTATTTTTAAAGCCAACAAAGCACTATTTCTCATGCACATACAAGCGTCTCTTTTCTTCCCAGCTCTAAGAGATCCTTATGTATACGGATATATGTATAGTTCTGCTTACACAGCATTTTTGACCCTTGGCCAGCACAGAGAAGATAAGGAAACAGATTCCCCATGAAACACAGTTCCCTACAAGCACATCTACACTGCCCAGCAAGGAAGCAGAGAGCCCTGAGGCACTCCAGGAGATCTGGTCCTTCTTACTGCTACAGGCAGAACATCCCTCTTGAATCCTGGGAGATAAAACCACACCACACACTCCACTGGCACTGCCAGAGCATCCACTGACACAGCTCCTGGTGTCCAAGCTGGGCCCTTCATCCCTAACTCAAATGCTTTCAGTCATTTACCAAGAAGCAGAGCACTCCCTTTTTTTGCCCCTCCAGACTCTCATCTTTAGCCTGAGAATGTTTAGTGACCTACAGGATATGTTGCAAGCTCTCCCCATTTTTAGGAAATCACCTCATACATACACTGAGATTAATTAATGGCTTACTGTGGTCTGGACAGTCACCATCAACTGGATTTACATCTTCCACTAATGCACTTTAAACACTTGGAGACTAGCTTAGTACCTAAATCTTTACAGCAGAGACACTCAAGACACTTGGAAAGTACTGCCAATATGGTCAAGTCAAAGGCCAAGATGCAAAGGAAGGTAGGAGAATGGAAAACTCATTTAAAAACAATGATATGAAAGATCTGTCTGCTTTCGTTGCCTTTCCAAGAAAAGAGCATCAAGTTGCAAATGAGGCCATCCACTGACTGAAAAATGCAGACAACTTAAAATCTGTTGCACATTCACCTCCAGAGCCCACAGTTACAGGTGACAATTAAGATAGAACAACCTGAAAGCAAAATAAACACCCTCTTAAGCATAAAAGGGTTTAGATCCTCACGAATCAGCACAGAGCCCATCTCCAGCTATGAGAGAGAATCTTTCCTGAGGAGGTTTATTCCTTCAGTGCCACCCAGAGGGTCTCTGCCTTTTCCCACTGAAGCAGCTGGTAAGGGCTGATTACAGAGGTCCAAGGTCAGCAGATTATTGTTCCAGGCAGTTATGGAAAACCTTCTCCAGCACAACAGAGAGATGCCGGTCACACAAGTGTTGTGTTTATTTCCTGGAGGAAGTTCCCCCACTTAAGAAAACAGGAATCAAACTCCTGTCTCCCACACCAGTGTCAGCCAAGAGAGTCGCTATTTTAAGTCCTTCTAGCCTGACACTTGGGCAAACCTAACTGGATCAGAATAAGATGCTCTAGTGGAGGGTGATGAGGAGAAAAAAAAAAAACCAGGAACTACTGAGTTGCACTAACAAACACATTGGAGTGCAAAACACCCTCCCAGAGGAAGTCAAAAGCTCTGTGTTGTAGATAAGAGGCAGGAATAAATCACTTTTCCTTATACATTGTCTCTGAAGGAATAATTGGACAAAAGTAAGGGGAAGAACAAGACCATAATCCTCCTGAATAATCCTGGTAAAGGAATACATTGAACTACCTTGTCTTCTAGATAGCAGAGCTCCGAGCCACTGATACAGAGAGTAGGTTTAAGCATTTAGAACAAGAAAGAACCCAAGTCTTACCCAGACTTCTTATGCTCTACCTGGGAATATAGTAGTGTAAACACAAAGCATTAAGTCTTCTTCTTAGGGATCCCTATTGGTAGTATTTGGGGTAACATGCTGCTATAAACATATCCTTCATTTATCTCAGGCAGGGTGGGCAAAAACCCGGTGCTTCCAACTCAGGAAATTATTTATTTATCTTCCAAATATTGAGCAAGTCAGCTGGGATTTTTCCCTATCTCTAAGCAACACTGGCCTTCAACACCTCTCCAAAACAGAATTATTAGTTCTATAGCCTCATAAACAGAAAACACACACAAAATATTCCCTGTAACAGATTTCAAGAAAAATTTGGACAAGTTGAGAAAGAATTAATCCATCCATCAGTGGTCTTCAAACACAGTGACCCAGAAACAACTTCTGCCTCAGGAAGGCCCAAAGCAGAAAGAAGGAAGGTCTTCAAGGGAATTCTTGCTTTAGCCTTTGCTCAGCATCTGCTTCTTGGCAACACCAGGAGAGAGTTCCGACATTTAACTTCATCTGAATCACTGAGCATTTCTCCAGCATCTCCAGAGAAATTTATGGTCCATGTGCTCTCTCTGCCCATCTCTCCATGGTCAGAAATCCTTACAAAAGTGCCAGGCAACACCAAGAGTTTGTGTTTCAGCAAACAGGTATTTTCTGACCAGATGTTCTGCTCGATGTGTGCTGACTTGCTCTGGCACAGAAAGCAAAAAGCTCATCTCACCTCAGTCACCCCTGTACTGATGGTGGCAGGTGCCTCATCACAAATACAAGGAGGCAAACTAGAGCTGAACAATAATCAGCAGGCAATAAAGACAAGAAACAGCTGCATTTTCAGATTTTGTGACTAGCAGGGACAAATTAAAAGCAAAAGGGAAAAGGTTAGCAGCTCCTGCCAAAATTGAGCCTGGATGGTGAAACACAGGAATATGACCCTGCTACTTTTTCTTCTCTTTACTATTGCCTAGAGGTAGTGGAAGAATAGCAGGTGGGAGATTCAAGGAAAACATGTGATTTTTTTTTTTCCCTTTTATGTTTATATGTCAAATCCTAGGTTTAACAAATAATTACTTATCTCTGTCTCGGCTACAGGGGAAAGATTAAAAAAAAAAAAAAAAAAACCACTTGTTATTCCTCAGTGGAGTGCATTTCAATCATTTCTGCACTTCTTTCTTTACTTGACCTCTGTTAAATAAGGTGGATGCAAAGACAGACTATTGTTGAATGGAGCATATTGACTATAGAAAAGAGAACTCCTTGAATGTTAAAGCCTTTTCATCTTGCTCTTAAGTCCTCTGTAGAATAATATTATGGAATTAAAACTCAAATGCAAGGGGTTTGCCCCCCCCCCCCTTAAGCTTGCTCCATTCCAAGCTCCTATTAAGTATTTTTATTCAAAATTTCTGCCCTTTTCCTCCATCTCTCATGGGTATTTGACATTCAGGTACCTTCCTCTTCAGAAGGAAGGAAACCTAGTTTACTCCAGTAATAGCAGAGCACAATGGAAGTTTAAAAACTGTATCCAGAGCAAAAGAAATACACCCCAAACAAGCATAAAACAAATCCTCACATTTTTATATTTAAAATAGGTCTGGTCTGCTTATAGCCACTAGCACAGGATGCACAAATCTATGGGCCTGAGGAGGTGCATCACCTCTGGAAACAGACCTGTGCGTTTTTCCTTGCTGCCAGGAACACTGTTAGGACAGAAAAAGTCAAACCATCTGGGAAGCAACATGGGGAAAATCCCAAGAGAATATTGCTGCTTGTCTCATGGGTACTTCATGTCCCTTGCATCAAAGGCAGAGACACAGAATCTTCAAACCACAAGGGTGGAATTTTTTACCTTTAGTTTGTCTCACATTTTCCTGCTCTCCCACCCTCACCCCTCTCCTACTTCACACACTTTCCAGACCCCTGAGACACTGTAAATCCACACCTCTGCCACAAACCCTCCCCTGGTGCTACTGGCCCCAGCACAGAGCATCTTTTGAGGCATGAGACAGCCTCAGAACCATCTCAGCTGAAGTTAGGCAGTAGCAGAGCTTCTCTTTGTCTCTGGGTGAATCTCTAGTGCTTTCGTGCTTCTCTGTCAGTTATTTAGTTGAGTTGTTGTGGCCCAGGGAGCCTGGACGCTCAGGGATTGGCGCTGGCAGCTGTCACCCCAAAGCAGAGGCACAAACCCAGCTCAGCCCGGCGGCGGTAGCAGCAGCAAGTCCTCACTCTCAGCAGCTGCCCTGGAGCTGCTGTGGGGCAGCTGGTGCTCAGGCTTGTTGATACACATCCCAAAAAGCCTTTACAAGTGGTACCCATTAGCGGTTTTGCTCATGGCCCCGGCAAGGCCAGGGATTAAGCAGGAGTTGGCAGCAGCCTGATCCCACGGGAGGCCACCCTGCAGGGCAGGACTGAGCTGGAGCACCGACAGCCACTGGTGCTCGTGCCTGGCTGGGGATTTACCACGTCCTCAGAGCTGTCAAACCACCTCTCGCCAGTGCTGAACCCACCTTTCGTGCAGCAGCTGGGAACGTGCCATGGGAAAGGTGAATCAGGACTCTCTGGGGAATCCCCAACCCACAGCGTTTGTAGGGTGGGCTGAAAGCTGCTCCAAAAATCCTTGTCACAAGGAAGAGCAGACTCAGTGCTGCTTTACATGGCAGGAACTATCACACCTGCAAACAGTGCAAGTGCATTCTTGTTTGAACTCACCTTCTCTCATTGTTCCTTTTGTTCAGACCCCCTTTGTGAGGCTCTCACGGAGGTGAATTAAAATGCATCGGTGGAAGGAGGCTCCACACAGGCCTCAGAGGCTGCACAGTATTTATCATCTGCCTGCAGACAAGTCCCAGTCTGCCAGCCTGTACCTTCCAAAATACATCACAAGCGTGCCAGAAATGAGAGACAAAGCATCACTTACTGCTTAGAGAGCTCTCCCTCACTCTAATGAAGGGTGAGTTATGGGATGCACCTTCGTGCCACCCGTTACACAACAGCATTTGCCACTCTGCACTCTTTACTACAAATATACCACCCACAGAGACACTACAGACCTAAATCTGCTGCCTGATTCCCTTCGCATTAGCAAGCCAGGAGTTATTTTATTTGTGATGAGGAGTAACTCCAGTGCAAGATAATTGCAGACAGGAGTAGAATAATTTTTCCTTTCAACCTGTATTACTAGGTGTAGAAACAACATACTTTCTGGTGTCTTGCTTAGTCCTAACCACTAACTGATTTATAGAACTATTAATGAGTATTTATTAGCAAGTCTAATGGGTCAGTAGTTAAACTAACCTATTAGTAAGAGCTTTATAAAAATCTCTGAATCACATAATCATCTTTTAATTTAAAGACCTTAACACACAGCATTCCTGTACTACTTTACAGATGTAATTACTGCATCACATTACCAAATTCTTAGAAATAACCTCCTTTTCTCTCTTGAGACAGAATTAATCAGTCAGTGATTTCCTTTCACTCAAATGCACAAGTGTCCTGGGAAGCATTTTTATCTTCTTACACTGCCTGATATGTTTTGCAATTTCCCACTTTATCTAGCTAAATGATCTTTCCACTGAGTTTTAGTTTCCCATCAGGTCTGTTTCCAAAAAACAACCCAAGCATCTATTCCTGCCTGTGATGTCAAATGAACAAGTAGGACTGACCATCACTTCTCAGTCTTTCAGACATGGCAACCCACCTCTGGCTCAGCAGCTTTCACACAACCTTCATGGGCAGCAGCCGGGCTCTGCCTGGGATGGCAGAGAGAAGAACCAGCTGCAGAAGAGACCTCTGTCTGCAGAAGATGGCAGAGAGAAGAAACACCAAATGCAGAAGTTGACCCTCTCCCAATCCCCTAGGTGCTGAGCTCCTGCCTTCCTACCATTAAATGCATGTAGACATTCTCATGCCACTTTAAACACTTTCAGCCAGTAATTAAAACCTGTTCTCATCCCTTTTGCCCTGAAAAAAAAAAAAATCAACTGCTGCAGACCTGGTGATTCTAGAGGCCTGAATGACATGGCCTAGAGCAGCCACGTGGTTCAGTGGCACAGAGCTGGCTGAAGAGGTTGGTGCTTTTTCCTTTCTCCCTCCCCACAAACACATTCCATTCCAGCTACTGATTTGCACCCCTGTGCTTACTGTTTACAGCTTCCAAAATCAACCAAAAACCCAAGTCAAAAAGAAGCTCAAAACTCCACAAATATCCATTTTACACTACTAAAAAAACCAAACCAAGAGGTCAGTGACACCACATTGGAGCAGGGACACTACAGACTCGCTGCAGGCAGTGCTGTACCTGAGCCCAAACAACCTGGCACCTCTTTGAACTCTTTCAGAACCCATCAGAAGTCACAACCCACCATTTGGGAGATACCAGCTCAGGTTTAACAGCACTGTCAGGGCCACCCTTCTTTCTACTCCCCTAGAAGCACCCAAGGTCCTGATAAAGTTTATGGCAGACCTCTAAACATGTGCTTGGAGGGTCAGAACCCACCATGTAGGCTGCACACCGTGATCAGATCAAACAGCACAGGGCAGTGCCCTGGGGTGCTCAGAACAGCACCAGAAGTGCTCACTGAGTGCTTGCACATATCCAGGACACCAATAAACGTCCATTTTTCTCCTGCTCACCATTTACCCTCTTTCTAGGCAGCAAAGATCCATTTGACGACTTGTCATCTTTACACTCGCTCACAACACTCATCTGGTAAGCACACACTCTGTTCCTCTAGGGCTATAAGAACTTCCTGCCAGCCTGGAATTTGGGTAAACACCATTTGCTTATAACTAATCCCTCCTGCAGCACTAAAACAGCTGACTGGTGCTTCCGGGGAGCTGACAGTTACTTGGGAGCCTAATTCACCCCACAGCGAGGTCAACAGGGAAGCTTCTCCCTGTTAAAGTGGGATCAGGCCCCTCATTCCCTACTGCAAGTGCACTGTCATTTCCATAGCGAGCTCACGTTACTGCTACGGGGACACCAGTGTCATTATCTGAACTCAAGAATTCCTGCTGAGCTTCATTAAAGTCTAAATCCAGATGTTCCAAACCCAACAGTCAACAGCCCTGGCAGAGTTATTCTTGCAAATCTCTTAAGCTGTCACGGAGAGGACGAGAAGGGTGGCACACAAAAAGAGGTGTTCGTTCTCTCCTCCTGAGGGCTTTAAGCAGGCTGACAGCTGCAGGAAGCACCGAGGGGTCACTCCTTTTGGTGTTCCACAGGCAGGAGATGGGATACTCACATGACAATACCCTTCACCCCACTGCAAGGACACACAGTGCCCCAACAGCCTTCACGTTTGCTTTCGGTCCCCAGGCTCCAATTCATGTTTATAACAGAGCATTAAAAGTCTGGGCCTTCTCCAGATCCTGGAAAAGGAGAAACACTTTCTCCTCTTGAAGAGGAATTAGAGGCTCCAGGGGGTGGAGAATGACGACAGACAAACGTATCCATCACAGTTGATCACTGTTTTTGGAAAACAATACAACATCATAAAAGTATCTGAAAATGTTTTAATAAGGCTTCTTTTACACCGAAAAAAAACCCCAAAACCTTCTTTTTTTACATACAGAGTAATGTTTTAAGTGTTCTGAACATACCAGGGAAACTGTTGACTTTGGGATTTAATAGCTAATATAATATTAAGTACACATTTGCAGCTCATCAGGAGAAGCACACCCGCTGATCAGAAACATGATGTAAAAGAAGAGTTGCTGATGAACTGTGGTCAATTACCTCCTCAAATTTCCCCACTGACGCACATCGTCAGAGCCCCTGCAAAGAGAGCCGAGGCTGTTTCCCCCGAATCAAATAGCAAGGGAGATGTTATTTGAGAAATTTAACCAACTTGGGAGCATATGCCTTGCAGACTATCCCCGGTGAGGAATTCATTTTACCCATGCCAGAGCTTTGCACCCTGGGATCCCCCTTCATGGCTAAGGCAGGGAATTAAGCTACAATCCCACCAGTTACACATTACTAAAAAAAGAGAAACACTGATATTCCTCTTGGAGGAAAAAAAAAATAACCAACTAGTAACTATTAAAGCATAAGTAATTTAACAGATGATTTTATATAAGTGAGTCAAACATGGTTTTCATCTACAGTCACATATGAAAGGAAAGAAATTTGCTGAAATGACCCCAGTTCTACGGGTCTGTTGGCAAAAAACCACATTTGCTTGCAAACAATTTTACTCCACATGATGGTAAGTTTGGACATTAAAAGCAGAGTTCACAATAATGGTTGTTGCAGTTCTCAGTCCATGAGAGATTGGACAGAAGTCTGTACATTTGCACAACACATAGTCAAAAAAATCCAGCCAAACACCACTGGATGAATGCCTTGGGAAGCACACAAATCATAACCCAACATGGCAAATAACAGTTTCAGTGCTATTAGCTGAACAGGGTTCTGATCTATTCCCAATCATCCATCCTCTAATAAACAATCCCTCAAATAATCACAAGGATTCTATGATCTGTGAAAAGGTCTCATATCATTACACTTTTATGACTCGTAGGTTCCTAAAACATGGCAACTGCATGGGGGGGCACCATAGGCTGCTTAATTGATCCAATATCTGTTTCTACAGCTATTCCATTAAAAAAATTAAATTTTAGTCTGATTTTCTCAGGTTGTTACTTTGGTTGCTTAAGGAAATGAAGCTGAAGCAGCTTATTAACACACCCACACATGTGGATGGGCACACACACCGAGTCCCTCTCACCTCCAATAGCTTTAGGATTTACTGGCTAATTTCAAAGAGGTTTTATAGAGCAGCAGAAATTAACCTCAGTGCCCAGGCAGAGAGGAAAAAAAGCAAAATTAATGCCTGACTGAGGGAAAAACTATCATAATTAGTCAGAGAATCAGCTCAGGGGTACAGGACAAGAAACAAAACTAAGACCTACTGCTGTCGCCATATGTAAGTTATGACTGAGGATAAACTTAAGACATGATGAGTTCCTTGTAGGCAGAGTTATTTAAGGCACTCATTTAAGGCTTTTTTTTGCATTTGTAGATCCTTGTACTTCTTCCAGTACAAATCTGTTTAGGGCACTTAAGCCTGATGATAATTATCTTTTATGGCCTCTCAGAAAGAGTTCATGGATCCTCCAAGATTGATGTACTACAAGTTGTAAAATAACTCATCTCATGCAGACTTCTTGCATCTGTAGTTTGGGGCCAGAAGTTTCAGGAACACCCAAGGAGACGTGCAGAATCTCCTAACTCTGGTTAAACTGGAATTAGGACTGAGACACCTCTTTAATAGTATTTTAGCATTTCTAATCGTGGCTGAAACAATAAAACTGACAGCAGGAAGCAACCCTTACTCACATCCAGCACAATTTTTCAAAGAGACATTAAAAATACCTGTGAAAAAGTGTGTTTGAAAGCCCTTTCCTGTATCTTGACCAGACATCCCTAGTGCTCAGCTGTGGGATAGGTTAAAGCAAGGACTTAGATCTCTGCAATTTATTCCCCTCCTCTCTACCCCCAAAAGGTCTTCTAAGACTGGGCTGAAAAGAGTTCATATCATGGTCCAATTCCATGCAGTTGCACAGCTCTTCATACACAGGCAGCCCTAATGAGAGCTCCTCCTTAAAAAGTCCTATTTTGATCCCTTATATTTTTGCTAAGCTAAAACCAAAAGAATATACAGATTTTTTTGGGCAGCATTTCAAAAAACAATGCTAATAGTTTGTCAGTAACTCTCACTGAGATTTCCTTCTTGAGGTTCTTTTGAGGAGAAATAATATTTCAAATGAAGATGTGTCTATTAGCATTCAGAGGCATCAGTTATTTGATAGCAGAATTGATGCTTTGCTAATCAACTGCTCACACAGAGATCTGCAGAGAAATCCATGAGAATATGACAAGAATGAGACAAGGGACACATGGCTTGGAATGATAGAATACCCTCCTGGGCCTTCTCAGACTCCTCCAATTTGTACATCTTGGAAGATGCATTTTCAGCCAACCTATAAAAAGATCAACCAACTACTCACGTCATTCTTCTGTTTTATTTCTCTCACACACACACTTCACTGGTACATTATTTCCACTGGTTTCTGATCAATGCATTTTTGGTGTCATTTTTCAAAAAGGCTGTTGAATAACAAGAAAATTATAATCATGCTTTCTCTTGGACACAGAAACTGTAAACTATGCTTTACGACAGCATGTTGACCAGTTAGTGCTTTTTCATAAAAACAAAAAGCCCCTCCATCCTGAGGTGGATTAACAGGGCTCTGGCTCGCAGAGCCCTGAGGACACCTGCAGCCTTTATGGCCTTGCCAGCCTCACCTGGAGGCCCAACACAATGACCCCTTGTCCATTGGTCCAGCTCAGCCCCAGGACTCCAGCCCTTGCTGGGGGCATGTGCTGGCACACCTGTGTGCAGCCCCCCTCTAGCTCCCCAAAAAGCCCCAGACCTGTGCTGCAGATAAGGTCATTTCTGATTCTGTACACTGCATAATTCTTTTACCAACACTCAAGCTAGCTCCATCTCCAGTCCGGCCTCCTGCTGGTCACAGCTGGACTCCCCCAGAGCTGGTTCACCATCTCGCCTTGTTTAGGCCTGTCAGCAGATCCTGCCATTGTCACAGAATCATTTAGGTTGGAAAAGACCTCCAGGATCAATGAGTCCAACCTTCGAACAATTTCCACCTGGTCAATTAGACCATGAGTGTCACATCATTTCTTGAGCACCTCCAGGGATGGCGACTCCACCACTTCCCTGAGAAGCCAATTCCAATGCCTGACAGCTTTTTCAGTGAAGAAATCCCTCCTAATGTCCAGCCTGAACCCACCCTGGTGCAGTTTGGGGCCATGTCCTCTTGTCCTGTCACTGGTTGCCTGGGAGAAGAGGACAACCTGTTGTGACCAGGTACTGCAACCCTGGGCTCTGGGGACAGAGGGCCTTGCACAGCCCCTGTTGGCATCACCCTTGGTCACAGCCATCACCCCCACGTCCAGCCCCCGTTGGGCTGCTCCATTACATCAGGTCAAGACAAAAACCACAAGAATTTGTGTTCCAGCCTGAATAACAAGGTCACGTAGAACATCCAAAACATCTTTCCCCCTGACCTACTTGCATGCTATGTATGAACACACACCTTGCGTGGCCACAGCCAGGAAAATGCTGCTCCTTTCAAACATGCAAGAGAAGAGGTCAGAGACTTGCTTCAAACACTTCACTGCTGCTTTCAAGGGCCTGCAGTCAGGAACCAGGAAATACTGCACAAAGAGAGGCAGGTGGGGCACAGGCTGTGGAAGTTCAGAGCAGAATTTCACTCCCTGACTGCTGTCGCCACTGATGGATAAATGAGCTGGGCAGCACAAGATACACAAAAAGCCCACTGGAAAGTACCAGCATACATGGGAAAAAGGTTTTTAGAGTGGAGGAAGAAAGAGGAACTGATGTTTCAGAATATCTGCAGATAGTCAATTATTCATATCCCCTAATGGAGAGGGAAAAGAGCAGTATTTCCAGTTCAGCATCAGCACATACTGAAAGTGCTGTGAAAAACCACCAGAGGTGTGAAACAGCTGTCAGTCAGTGTCAAGGGCCAAGATTAAACACCCCTCTCACCCAGCAGTCTTAGTCTAAGGATAGCAATCATGAATCAGCCGCTCAAAGCCCACAGAGGGCTTGTTCCAGGAAACCGCCCTTGGAAAGGGCCAAGATGGTTTGGAAACGCACACAGACAAAACCACACCAACAATCTGCCCACAAATGGATATTAATAACCTACAGACCATACATGCACGGGCAGACTGCTCCAAGCCTCCCCGGGTGTGGGGCTGGGAGCACATCCTCCCATTCTGCCCTCTCCAAAGGAGCAAAATGCGCTAACGGAGGAAACAGAGAGGAAGGAAACCTCCTCAAACCTCCTCACAAAGGGCAAGTCCAAGAAAAGCAGGGGTCTATTTACAGCCTTCCAAAGTCCCTGCCAGCAGATGGTCCCTTAGAGCTCCTCGGTGGGGCACAGCTTAGGGCTGTGTTAAGACTCCCCAGAGCTGGGATAAGACCACAGCAGGAAGGAACCAGGGGATTTTGCCAAGTGCCACCAATACAAGACCACACTGTGTGAGGTGCAGATGACCTCATTTTCTGTGGAACATGACATTAGAAGAGAGCCATGTGTTTTCAGGTGTGAGGTAAGGAAGAAGGAGGTTATTCCTTATGGGAAAAAAAAACAAACAACTAAAACAACAACACAAAAAAATCCCTAAACAAACAAAACAATCCTGGGAAGTGCCCCTAGAAGGTTGTAAAAGATAGAAGCCAAGCTAACAACCCTTTGTTCTTCCGGAAATACCTTCCTCTGCCCGTAGCAACGGAACCAGGACCCCATATTGCCATCCTAAGTTAAACATGGGCCCTATTGGCTCTCGGGAGGCCAGGATTTAAACTTCTTTGTTTTCATAAAGCAAAAAAACTACACGTTTGCAGAAATCACTCTCTTCTGATTCATTTCCTCTGGCATTGTACTGTTAAGTTGCTTAAACAAAATACTCAGTTTTCTCCTCTTCCTCCCCCTTTCCTCTCCTTCAGGGCCACGTTTTCCCCCAGCTGGGAGAAAGTCTAACTTTCTAAATAAGCCGTTACTGTAGCTAATAGCCTAGAGGGAGGAAAGCCCCCTTGTGAACCCTGAAAACGCTGTGTATTGGCTCTTGTAAAGCAGACAAATGAAAGCAGGAACACATGTTATACATTAGAGGCTCAGATTTTGATGGTAGGCTGCTACAGCCCAACCTTCAATTAATTTCGCCTCTGCTCCGTTGGCTTCCCAGGTTTTCTGAACTTCAGCCATTAAATCTGGGTTTGCATCACTCAGGTGCCAAAGGTTTCCTTCTAGGTGGGAGGAAAGAGCCTCTGACCACACAAACCCCATTCTCGTGCTGGCATCTTTAGTGTTTCAAGAGACAAATGGAGAGAGTCTTGGGGTCAGACTGTTAAAGAACGTGGCCACATAGCATTTGTTACCACAAAAAAAAACCCACTCAGGTTCTGGAGCTGTGCATCTGCTGAAAGGAACCAATTATCTGATTGCTAGGCCTGGTTTTAAGAGAGGAACCGATAATGTACCTATGTTGCTTGTTAGACTCAATTACAAACTGCTGTGGGCAAAAGAGTAGAAAGCAGGAGAAAAAAACCTAGCAGTAAATTTACTATATTTTTCAAACCAACAAAAGAAAATGTTTCAGTTGCAACCTATTGCTTCCCAAGGAGTAAATACAGACACACGAAAATTAAGTAAAACTGTTCAGACCACACCTTTCAACTAATCAGCTACAAATCAGCAGTAGGCTTTCACCCCAGTCCTTCAAAATGCTTTTATTCCTCATAGCCCTCTCCTGTGCAGCATCGCTTGCTTTTTAGATGAAGGGGTGGCTTGTCACCACACACACATCAGCCTTAATATTCCATTACTTTTTAAAGAATTCTCTCACATGTCACCCATCATCTCTGTACAGAGGTGCCAACTACAGTCTTCTTCTCACAATAGGTTGTGGAAATACATGAGGAGAAAAAAAAAAACAACCAACCACCAAAATAGATGTAGGATTGAACTATAAAAACAAAACAAAACAAAACAAAGTGAAGGAAAAGTTTGGGAGTTCTTAGATAACCTTTCATTCATGTAAAAGCATCTTTGTCTATGCAGCAATACCAGATATTAACACTACAAGAATTATCTTTTAATAACAAGCACTGGCTATTTGTTTTACATAGAAAGAAAAAATCTGTGCTATGTTTATGGTTGCTGGAGAGTGGAAATTCTACTTCACTGAAAAGCAATTGTGCTCATTATTATGACACACAGATATATACGATATGAATTATATGGAGTAGCTGGCTGAGGTGAATCATTGCTCTTTCCTGCTGCCTCAGAGCTTTAGCTGGGGCTAAACTGCAGGTAATAGTTTGTGCTTCAGATGGAAACACACTTCTGGAGCAAGAACAGGCACCAGCAGGGGTTCAGAGACAGCCTAAATGCTCTGTGTAGTGTCAGAAGCTAATCCCACCTCTGCAAGGAAGGGCTAGGGGGAAAATAGCATCAGCACTGGAGAAGGCATGCTCAAACTTTCTGGCTGATGAGATTCCCAGAGCTCCTCAACATGTGCTGGGCAGTTACATCATGCACACGGCTCTGGTCCCAGCAGCCTGCTTAATACATCAAGAGCTGCTGTGGGGAGGCAGAAGAGCGAGCAAACTCCTCATCAGAGTGACCTCAGTTGATGCTGCAGCCAAGTCTGTGAGGTTTGGATCCAGAACACCTCCCAGCATCCAGCTCTAGAGCCCTAGGTGCTGCCATTACAGAATGAGGGGCCAACAGAGGCAATAAATACATTTTAAAAAATCAAACTTCAGCTCTGATCATGGCCCTCATGCACAAAACACAATGTGCTTTGATCTGTGTCCATCTCTGCTCGGTACAAGAACAGTTCAGCCAGCAGCACAGGACTTCAGGAAGATTGGCAAAGATCTTCCCCTTCATGCCAAGGGAAACACTTCTTGCCTGTGGCATTTTCCGCCCACACATTAATTCACCTCACTTCATGTTTGAAAATAAAAAGAAGAGGAAAAAACCCCATCATCATTCAATAACAGCAACATCAATTCACCAGGGGAAACAACAAAGGCAGGGCAACACAGGGAGGAAATGTTTATACATGCATAGGAACGGCCAAGAAAACCAACTAAGGACAGAAAATAAGCAAATCCCACCCTGCCCTGCTCACCCCCCACCTCCAGCTGCAAACCAGCCAGGCCTTTGTGTCAACCTGGTGCAGGTGCCAAAACTTTGTCCTGGCAGCCATCCAGGGGTTTTTGCTCCTCAGGACAGAGGGACAGCAGGGATGGTTAAAGCAGCCATACCCTGCTGTTTGCTTTGCCAGTACTCCACTGGGCTTGCTGCTGATGGCCACAGTCCCAGTGCACCAGGCTGCTATTCCTCTCAAGTAATTTTGTTTCTGTCACTGAGAACTCTCCATTTCTCGTTGCTCCTCTGAAAGGGCTTTATCCTCCTCCACACAGAGCAAGAACCTTGGATTTGGAGCACCTCCCACCAAGCAACCACGTCCTTGTTGACACCCATTCCAAGGTGGCAGGCAGTCCCCAGCCTCAGTCCCCTGAATGCTTCCACTGGGAAAGAACAAAACACCTGAACAGGTCACAGGCAGCAGTTTGTTGTCTCAGAACTATACTTCTGCCTCGATGCAGAATGACAGACTCCAGGGACAAAATTGTGCTTCTGCTTTTTGTGTTGTATTGTGGAAATGCCAAAAGAGGTGGAGAGGGAGGGGAAAGGGTCACAGAGAGGTGGAACACCTTATGGAAACAGGAGTCATGAAGGAAACCCTCTGCCTCTGCCAGAGTCAGCTCCTACCCAACTCCACAACAGAAGGGGGGAAAAGAAACAACCTCAAAAAAGACCCCACAGAACCCCAAGTCCCCTCCCCCCATTTTTCTGCGCTCCCCTTTCACACGCAGTGTATTGCCAAAGACCAATCCCATTTTATCTAGCAGCTGGCAACATTAGTGTTAACAATCAGCCCTTTCCTTCAGATGTGCTGCTTCTTCACTCTGCACACAGCCTGAAGTCATGTTCTCCTTGTTTCTACGCCTGAAAGCACCTGGAGTCAAACCAGTTACTGACGGGTTTTACCACAGAGGATGTGGAAAAGCAGAGTGAAGGTGTCCTGTGTTCACGAGAGCTGAACTAGTGACTTCCCAGGGCTGTTTACAGTGACAACACTGAGGAACAGCGAGACTCATCTTGCGTCCCCTGTCTGAAGGAAGACCCCAGTAGTCTTCTGTCAGTTTCTTTATTCTGTGTGCTTTTAATATCCCCGTGTTTGTGCAAGGTATTAAACCCAGCAAATGCTGATCGTTGCCTTTGCTGTTCCCATTCAGATCGTTAAGTTAAAGTCAACGCTCCTGCCTTTGGCACTGGCACAGGTCCTGTGCCCCTGAGGGGAGGTTGGAGCCTTCTCACTCTGCATCAGCTCCTTTGCAATGTGCATTCAGAAACAGAATTCCTGTCTGCCCATTACTACAAAACAACAGGTTTCCTAATCAACAAGTTCAGCTCTTATCTCACCTTGTGCAATTTTAAGAGTTCTCAAATACAAAACAAGCCACACACAAAAAAACCCCAAAAAGCCCCTAAGAAGTTACTGACATGACTCCTGCACTGCTCCCATAGAGAGTCTCCTAAAGTGAATGGCTGTAAAAATGAAAAGAAATAAAAGGAAATAGTGCATAGGCTGTGCCAGAGTAAGCTTAAAAGGCAAATGAACTTATTTTAAAATTAAAAGTCTCCTCTGACACAACATGATTCTAAGAAATAATTACATTTTCTTCCCAGCAGCCTCTTGTCTGTCCACACAAGGAACCAAAGTGACAACCACTACCAGAGCATTCAAATACCTTATTATTTTAGTTTGCAACCATCCAAGGCAAGGAGCAGCTCGCTTTTAGGCAGAAAACAGAGATATCCTAAATACAGGGCACAAGAATTCACACTGTCCTCTGGCTAAGTCAGTCCCTGCCACACATTCAGGCACAAGAGGAAAGCAGAGCCATCGTTGCTCCAAAGATGTCGATGGTGTTTTAAAAACAGCTTACAAAACACTCGTGTGAGGACTCGGGGCAACACAGCTTTCCATGACCTTCATTTCTGGCAGAAGTCATCAATATTCACCCACTAATGAGAACTCATGGCCTCACAATTGCCTTTTCCCTCCCCAGCTGTGCTCTAAAGCTGTACTTGCTTGCCCAAGGATAAAGAGATGGAGGGAAATACTCGGGTCTCTAGAGGGCAAAGTCAGAAACCTAAACATAGAACCACTCCTTCTCCTTTTGTTGGGCTTCCATTGCCAGTGTCAAGAGTGTCTTATGGATCAGCAAGGTGACCACCAAAACACACACAGGGCTTTTTGTCTTGTGACTTTGACGGCATTCTCTCGAGTGTCTCTCTAATACAAATGCTAATTTATGCTTTGCTTGTTCTTTTTGAATTCAGGAACAGGAAAGATTTCTCTTGCCAAATTGTTATTTTAGTGGTTTCATCAGAAAAACAAAAGCAGACTAAATGGAAAAGTTAACCCTGAGGTTTCAGGAGGAAGCCTGGAAAACCTGAACCTAGCAATACTCATTCCAACTAAAATAGTTCCAAGTATACCGCTTTTGTCACAGTATTTGCAGCTTGACTTGGTGACATTCCAAGGGCCTCTCTTTCATTTCCCCTTGACCTCGGGATTTCATTCTTGTGTGTATTTTCTTAAAACAAACAAACAAACCAAATAAAAACCAATACTACATTATCTCAACTCTCTTCATCCTCTCCCATTGTCTCTCCACCTTCAGCTCCTGTGCCTCAGCTGTAGTGAGTTAACTGACCACAACCAAAAATCTCAGTAGGGAAGAAGTTCTTCTCATTTAACAGGCTGATCAAGGCAGTTCCAGGACTAACAAGAGCTTAAACACTGCTCAGTCCTGTGGGGTGGGAAGTCATCAGCCCAGGTGGAAACGTTCCCACCATGCTCACCAGGAACAGGAATTAATATTAAAACACTTTTCAATAACATAAGTGCTGACAGACCCTTTAACGAAACAGCTCTAGCACTCAGTTTAAATAATAATCTAGTCCTGAAAACTTACAGCATAAGGCCATTAGCAAGCTCTACAAATCTCAGGTAACTTCTTCACAGAATTTTAAAACACTTAGCAAACACTAATTAATTAAGCATCACATCACCTTCCAAGCTAAATGACTGAATTCATGACGATTATACATTGGATTTTTCTGCCTGCACTTCAGGTTGTTCAAACAATTTACTTTCTCATTTTCCTCAGAGAGAACACCCGCCCTTCCCTTAGCAACCACTGCAGTCAAACCCGCCACAGATACAGGGGCCTGCAGACATTTTGAATCAATGAGTGAAAAAGGGATTTTCACCTTTTACCAGCTCAAAGTCCAGCATTATTTTACCCCCATCAGCAGGTGGGCTCCAGGGAAGTAATAGTGCATGCTGGCCATAAAGGTCA
Organism: Ifrita kowaldi; assembly: GCA_013398055.1. Taxonomy (NCBI): domain Eukaryota; kingdom Metazoa; phylum Chordata; class Aves; order Passeriformes; family Cinclosomatidae; genus Ifrita; species Ifrita kowaldi. The sequence goes on along the minus strand of VZRS01014575.1, from coordinate 73,280 downwards.
ATCCATATTAGATGCGGCCAGAAGAGAAGATATGCTCCCAAAAAAAGCAGGTTTCCCATCATCCCACTCGCTGTGGCATTAGCTGGTAACACAGAGAGGCTGAGAGCACACAGAGAAGATTCCTTTCAAGTGCAGCTGAACAGAATGATCAGCTCCATTTGCTAATGGACATTCAGCCTGCTGGATGAGGCTAAGAATAGCCCAAAATACATATACTGTGGATTTCAGGTCCTAAGCAACAGCTATTTAGTGCTGCAAGTCAGTTCCTATTGGGCCACTCGATTTATTAAAAGAAATAGAGCCACAAGCAACCCACTCCTGAGAAGAAGAAAGTGCTAAGGCTCTTTAAGTGCACATTTTAGCAGCGAAGGAACATCAAAGCATCAGAATGGAGGTTTCAGTTTCTTCCTTTCAGACAGCAATGCACAGAGTAAAAGAGTTTGTTTAAGTTCATGCAGAGGCGGAGCTGCATGCCTAGGGCAGCCACTGGGACCATGGCTTCCTTAGCACTTCGAGAACTCCAGAAAAGCAGCTAGAGAAGTGCCCTTGGATGAAAGGGCCTGGATCTAGAGAGCAACACTTCCTCCAGCCCTGACAATTGTCCTACTTCCCACAGTAAGAGCACGTGTGCCCCAAGCAAAGCTGAATTCTACATATAATGTTAAATCATCTTGAACTATGCCTATTCAAAAGATATTGATTCAAAGCTTATTTATATATCTTTCTTCTAAAGGGCCTGTGACAAGTCACCCATGAGTAAAACTCAGAAGCGTCAGCACATGCCCTCTGACACAGGGCAACAGCACCTACTCACTACACAAATACACCTCTGCAAGCAAGTGTACAAAGGAAGAGCAACTTTACATTCAGGCAAAATCATTCCATATCTTACATGACCAGTGTTATTAAAGCGTGACATACTCACAGAGAAAACGTCAAAAAAAAGCAGCTTCACATCACAACCAGACTCCAGGACCAGACAAAGGCTCCTAACTCCTCTCTACCTCAAAGGCAACACTGCCTAGCCAAGCACAAGGGAGGAAAAATTAATCTCGACCAGGTGCCTCAACAGGTGTGGCTGTTCAGCAGTTAGGCACAACGGCTGAATTTGGGCCGGTCAGCACCAAAGATGGCTTAGTGGGACCCGGTAGTGCAGAGATGCAGCTGACAAAAACGGTGTGAAAGCCTCGAGCAAGACTGTGCGCTCTGGGGAGTGTCTTGTACCTCAGCACTTAAGAGCGTGGCCATTTAAACACTCTCTAGCACAGCTGCAGCAGTTCAGTTCTGTTAGTCTGTGCTCGTCCGCTTTTGAAGGAAAGTCAGCTCTGTGGCAACAGCAGCATGGTCAGGAGGCACTGAAGATGCCTGTTTTAAGGGCAGGGTTACTTTTTGGACCTGTAAGCAATTATCTCTTTGAATTTCCACCTGGTGCTGCAGTTGCAGTACTTGGTCCTGTCATTTCAGTCGCTGGCAAAGCTCTTCCTCGTGCCTGATGTTTTGGGAGGGAGATTAGGAGAAATAAACTGATGTTGGTTTTGTTTGTGCATGTGGTTTGGGGTCTGTGTTTGTTTTTGGTTTTTTTAAGGAATCAATTCCAGTGAATAATGTGAAAGCACAAATCGCTAGCATTGGGAAGTGGGAGTGGAGCAGGCATTGAATTTTGTGCCACCAGTGCTGCTTTATCTCTCAGATAGCCTAATTTGAGTCTGTCATGGTGGCAGGGGGCAGGACAAGCAGCTCTCTGTCGCCTTCCTGCATCCCTGCTTCTCCCAGTGCCTTTTGCATCCTGAGAGGGTGAAAGCAGGATGTCACCCAGCAAGGCTGTCTAGCCCCCACCTCGGTGAGCCTTGTGCAGCTCTGTTAGCAGGTTAGTTTCGATGATTTATAAAATAGATGTGCTGCAAAAGCAGCAGTCCTTGCTGTTCTTTTAAAACGCACCCATTTGACTGTGCAAAGAGACAAAAACAAAGTGGGTGCAGACAGACTTAGATCTTCCCTTCTTTGTTTCTTAACAAATCTGCTGCAAACACTCATTTGGCTGAGAGGAAAATCATCGTTGTTTGCATTAGGACCCTCTTAAGTCACCACTCCTTTGCTCTGAAAAGATGATGAGCCATTGTTTTCCTCCTCTCTGAAACCAGTGCTGGGGGGCAGTGTCCCTAAAGTGACTCTGGAGGAGCCTTTGGACTTCCTGGCTTAACTTCTGGCAAGCAAACAACTTGCTGCAGGGTGGCAGCCCCAGTCTAAACTTCTGAAGAAATGTAGTTTCACCGAACCTCAATTCAGCAAGGACTGAGTCCTCTCTTACCAGACTCAAGCTCTTCTTTCGGGGAGTAGCAGAGAGACAGTCACAGTATAAACAAGTCACACATTGTCGCTGAAGATTAAAAACTGCTGCTTGTTTAATTTTAATTTTAATGAATGGAAACTTTAGGAATGAGGAAAAAAAAAACCTGTGTAAAATATTAGCCTGAGGAGCACAGATTTCGGCCCAAGATCACTCTCAATTTCAGTGGCAGGGTTGAATGCACACTGCAAAAAGACAACTGTGTCAGGTAATGCAGCCCATTGCTATATAGAATAGCTAACCAAAGGAGTGATTCAGATGCTGAAGGTGCTACAGAGGCAAGTAAAGTTCACTAGGTAGCATTTGATTAAATCCCTATTATGCTTCTTTTTCTGAAGGGGAAAAAAAGTGTTTTCAAATAAGGAGACATTTTTCAGAAGTCATCTGGTTTCTTCAAACACTTTTGGAAAAATATCTCTGCTTTGCAATAGATAATCATAATTTATGTTCCACTGAGCTCTGCTCAAGGAGAATTTGTTTCTAGCCTTGTTCTTGTACAGCAACGAATTCATAATTCTTTATTTCTGTTATCCTTAACGCTGTCTGTGTACCAAACTAAATTCTTCATTTTCCTGGTACCCTACCCTTAAGAACTCTCGGTAGGAGTATAACTGCTTATCCACTTGGTGCCTAGCCACAAAGCTTAAACATATTTGAAACCCTGTCAAGGTTTCTAGGTGAAATGAAACATTGCCACAGTGAAAACAATTCTTTCCAAATGCTGCAGAGTGCCATCACACAGTGAAATTGCTGTTATTGCATGCAAGCACCAGGGAATATTCACACCTGATGTGTACAGAAAGCTCAGGATGTGTACAAATGCCCGGGGTTATGCTGATACTGGATACTTCAACACCCTGCTCGATGTTCTTGAAGTCCCAGGACATTCAGCAAACCTGGAGGCAACTCTAGATGACTTGGTAGCAAGGAAAAGGCCTATGAGTTTCAAGAGGATTTTGCTCTTCTATTTTTTTTTTTTTAATAAGTATGCAAGGAACAAAAAGCCAACCTGCGAGAATTTTGTATTTACTTTGAAAAGCACAGTAGGTACAAAGCAACTCCAAAACTGCTGGTGCCCCAGCCCAGGTGATGGCTGGAGTCTCAAATGAGTGACATTTTTGTACCACACCAGTGTTGTTGATTCTACAGGAGCTGAGCTGAATCCTTCCTGTGTCACTCAGACCAAGTGCCCCCTGACTCCGGAGCAAAACCTGCCTGATCAGTGTGTGAAGGATGCAGCCCTGGGGTACACGGTTCACTGCTACTGCCAATTAACTGAGAAAAACATCCCCGTTGCTGACTGGGTTCCCACTGCATCGTTATTAACCTTTCCAGGCTTCGCCTGTGCCCAGAAGGCTTAGCTGGGCTTGGAGAGGCAGTGTGCTAGGCAGGGTCTCAGCAAAGAGAGAGCATCTGTCTGCAGGAGGCAAAAGGCAATAGCTCCAGGAGCAGGGCAAAAAAACCCCGTGCAAGGGTGTTATGTTCTGCCCTGGGCCCTATCCATCAGAATGTGTTATCTTCCCCTGAACTCAAAGAATAAGGTGGCCAGATTTCCATCCCTCTGTTCCACATGGAAACTGCTCAGGTCATCAAAGGCCAGCTGACTGCAATCACAGAAGGTACTTTTTAGTCAAGCCTACAATTTATGCAAAAGGTAAAAATGCTTGTTGGCATCCCAGCCCAGAAAACAGGAAAAAAAATCACAAACAGAAAGGGAAATAGGGTGTAGAAAATTGCTACATTGCTAAACCCTAATTTTTAAGATTTTGCTTCCAGCCCTGGAGAACTGCCAGGTTGCTTTACAATGCAGTTTCTTCCCTGGCGTTTTGCTTTCCTATTATCAGGTTCTAAACTGGCTGGGGTTCATGCTTGCCTCTCACACAACAATCTTGGACCTTTGAAGCAATAATACGTGCTCTCAGATGTTGCACAAATAACCATGTCATGTTTGCCAATTATACTCTACTTGTCTGTTGTTAACAAACCATGCAATTCCTAGTTTCCTGCAATAAATTCAAGTATAATTATCTTGTAATCTTGCAGGTATAAATGTAATTAAACCAGGGAATCATAGTAATAATTACCAGGTAGATACCAAAGACACTGTGCTGATCCCAAATCCTTCAGTGTGACACTAATCATGTCACATGGTATTTGTATTTCTTTGATAATTTCCTTAATATCTCTGGGAACAGCCATGTGAAACTGATTATCTTGTACATTATTAACTGGGGCCTCCAATTTAAATTGACTCTCCAGCTTGCAAGGCAATCACAAATCTTACATGGGACAGAGATGTGACAATTTCATTCCTAGATAACAATGCAAATGTGAGACCAAGCTATGAATAACAATTGGAGTCGATCACACCGAAGTAGTTTCATGTTAAATTGCATTGCTTGGTGATTTGTTTGAGATAACAGAGATTCCTATGCCCTGCATCAGCTTCCTGACAGGAAACATCATCTGCCAAACTTCCTGCTTGCCACAGTGGGGAAGAGAAGACAATATAACATTTTCTTCACTGGGATCATTGCATGGCAATGGACATCTGTGGGGAACTGCTTCCAGCTGGGCAGGAAAAACAGTGAACTAACAGCAAAAAGGGATGAGAAGAGATAAATACAATGAGGAGAAGTTCAAAACACGTGAGACCTCTGAAAACAATTCACCTGGACACCCCTCCATTTTCTAGCACAGTATGAAACTGAGACCAGCATGACCTCGTGGATACTCCTGTACTTTCTGAACAGATAGAACAGTTCAACAAATAATTTGCTTTCGAAAGCCCACAGAAGGATTTGTGTCTTACAGGGAAAAAATGAGGAGTTCTCAAACACAACCTAAGGTGCAGCAGTGACATATTCCTAAGAGGCAAAGCCAAAAGGTCAAAGTTGTGAGGTGATGTGCCCCTCCTATAGAGGAAGGACAGAAGGTGAAGGCCCAGTGCATCAAAAAGCTTTTGCTCAGGCAAATGCACACGTGAAGGCAGCAGTTTTGCCTAATTGTTAACAGAAGTTCTGCTGGCTTTTCGTCTCCCTGGGGCTCATTCCCACTTCATCTGCTAATATAGCAAGTTATATTGAATTGATTGTCGTCAAAGTTTGCTGATCAGGAACCCAGTCTTTCAAGCTGGCAGCAAGCCTGGAGTATGGATTTGTCACAATAATGAGCAAGGCTGGGATATTTTGAATAAACATGGGCTCCCCTGGTGCAGGGCCAATTTGTCAGCTGAATATGAGAAGTGTGGTTATGAGTATTAAATGCCAGAACATTAAAAGCTTGGAGACTCCTGAGAACCGTACCCTGAGCCAGCTCCCCCCTCCTGTATGCCTAAGCAAAGCAGGAGAGATAAAAACACCGGCTGGCATTTGTATTTCCAAAGCATTTACGTTTAATTTAATAATATTTGTAATGTGTTCAGCGAATAAGCTGTGGTGAATTTCAACAAACTCTCTCGTACCTAAGCAAACCCGAGCTCCCAAAGGGACTGGAACTAAAGGCTGGAGCAAAGCAGAGGCTTACACGGGACAGCATTGCTGGGGGCAATGGCACAGCCCTGCTGCCCACAGCTTGTTTGCACTGCCAGGCTGCTGCCTGCACTTCCCACTGGGAAAGAGGGCTCCAGGGACACGGGGTAGCTGTGGCAGCTCCCTGGGATGAGGCAGAGGAGGCAGATTGCTTCTTTAGGAGACCCAGACTGGTTGGCAACCAGACAACCAGCTGGATTTTAAGGGCAGCATGACTGACTCAGGGTCTGGGCAAGGGCAGACATGGGGCTCTTCAGCTGGCCAGTGGTTCTGGTTCTGTTTCAGCACTTGACAAGGTTGGTTTCTTAACTTCTTCAAGGCATCATGATGCCCCTATTTTGCTGCCTATGCTCTTTTCCTGGCAAAACCCAGCAGCACAGAGGCTCCCCTTCAATCCCTCAGCCTCCACAGGTTTCCTGCCACCTTCCCTGAGAGAGGCTGTGGCGCCTTCATTGCCCGCCAGAGCTCCTCCACCCTGAGTATGCACAAAATCCGGCTTTATCCAGTGATAGGATGGGATTTCTCTCATGTAGGGACACAGGTTTATCCCCTACAAGAAGTCCCCCCCAGTCCCTGAGAGCTGCTGCCCCAGGTGTGACTGCAGCCATGCTACAGCCACATTTATCACCCCAGGGTGTGTCCTCTCCTCATGGTCCTGCCATGGTTTGGGGAGGACCTGCCGTCAACATTGCTCTGCTTGGTTGAAAGAAGACTTCTCTGTATGAGGAGGAAAGAAATGACAGTCTGTAGGAAACAGTGGGTTGTCCTCTGTAAAAGGCAGCAGAGAACAAAGCTGGTTTGGTACGGGTTTTCTCCAGGGTTTTGTTGTGGCCAATGATGGCTTTTCTCCACTGGCCACCAGTGACTACTTTTTGTGAGGACACACAAACAGCTCATTCTCTAAATGGTTTGAGTGCTGGATGGAGGACTCTTCTGCCTGGGGAAAGTGAGGATGTGTGGCCACTCATCAGTCCCAGAGGATAATGTAGCAAAGTTAAGCTACCAGGACAATGCCTGCTTCCTTCACAGCGCCTCAGCCCCGGCCCCACTATGGCAAGTCGTGTGACCAATGGGGTGTAAGGTCCAGCTCCTCTTTCCCTCCTGACACCTAAACTATCCAAGCTGTGAAATTTTATATTCCACTGCATCACTTTGCCGCAGCCTTCCATGCTTGGCCCAAAACAGCCCTGTGCCCCCTAATCCAAAGCTGGAGACTGGGCTGTGACCCCGACTAAGGATGAGACTGCTTAGCTCAGCACAGAGACTTCTGTGATGTCCCCAAAGCAACCGTCTCTTGTTCTTCCTTCCCATGTGGGGAAAAGCTAAGTCTCCCTTGTGCTTCAAAAGCACAGTTATTAAGCTCTCTGAACAAGCACAGCACAAAGCCTGCAACGTGAACTTTCACTGGTGTCGTGCAATCATTGCTAGCAGTAACTAGCCAGGCCTAAAGCACATCATGTTCCCCACAATCATCAAGCAAGAACTGCTCTCTGCTGCAAGGTAGAGTCTTGTTTCTCTTTGAACAAAATCCTACCTCACTTCTAATATGAAACTCTCCAGAGGAGAGAAGGCAGAGCTTTCTCTGATGTAGAACAGCTGCTCCAGCTCATTGATTCATGTGGGACACCCAGAAACCGGCACAATGGTGCTTTGTTACAGATGCTGTAACACGGGCTGTTAAAAGCAGTCGCAACACAACATTAGCACCTCAAAGCCTAGAGAACCAGGGCAGTGTAGAGAGCAGACTGGTAAAACACAGATTGAGAGAGAAACTCTTCTCTGAACAAATGACAAACTAAACTTGCAAGGCAGAACACTACATGGAGTTGTCTTGATGTTTAACGGGAGGCCAGCTGAGGTAGAGTGGAGAAAGGTTTTCCCCAGGAACACATGTGATGAATTTTGTTGCACATACTGGGTCTTCCGCTAACGTTCAGTGATCTCTTGTGAATTAGATGCAAGATGCAAGCTTACTCTCACCTGAAAAATAAGAATATAGAACAAAACCTATGTCTCCAAGCGCTGCTAGCAAGTGCTGCCACCCTGACATCCCTGACTTCAGTGCTGCAGCAAAACTCACTGATGCCACTGCCTCATGTATTTGCAGAGAAGGTGAAATTCACCCTTAAGCAGAAGGGTCTGGGTATCACATCTCACTTAAGCCTTCAAAAGACACTCCAGCTGATAGATAGAAGTTGAGAATGAATCGTACCCCAAGACAGCAGTGCATCAACACCAAAATCCTGATCTACCAGCTTCATTCCTCCAAAGGAACCCCAAAACCCCACGAGGTCAAGAAGCAGCTTTCATTCTTGGCTAGGTGTAGCTGTGAGGATTAGAACATGATGACAAATCTAAATCCTGATGAAAAACTGCCAGAGGCCCACAGGGCTGCCAAAGTACAGCAGGCAGGCTTTCACATAATTGCAAGTCTTTCTTTCTCAAATGCCCAACCTGATTGACCAATTAAAATGTTTAATTCTCTGAGAAAGAGTCTATCATTAACTGTAATTTGTTCTAGTCTCACCAGTCCTTTCATGGCTGCCTCTGGTGAAAGAACCATTATGTATGATCTCAATCTCCATATTATAATGTGGAAATTTTGATAGTTTGCTATAAATAGGAATTGATTCATAAGGAGAATAATGAATTCATTGCTAGTCCTTTACCAACTACTTAATGACTGTCAAGATACATTAAACATCCTTAGCCCTACACTGGGGCCTGAGTTTATTCTTGGCTAACACATCCGACTGTGTTATGCGCTCAGTGAATTAATGCCAGGTGAAAAATAGTCTCAGTGAAAACACATTTTAGAGTGCTTTATTTCATCATAAATATTGACACTGATCATTATAAATGCCTTCCAGACGAGACAATAAATAGATAATCTATCGTCATTGAAAAGAAAGAGAAAAAAACCCCCACAAAACAAAACAAACAAACAAACAAAACCCCCAAAAATAAAACCAACCCAATCCAGCATATCATGTTATCACCATGCTCTCCTGGGTATTCTTACCTGAAAGGACCCTGACACCATGCTAGGCCCTGTACAAGTTACAGGCACTTCCCAGGCTGTACTACTTGCCAGGTGATTAACAACACAGTAAAAATCCATTGATAACTTTAATTTTCTCAGTCCTCACTTCCATGCCATGCCCATGCATCAGTGTCATTCCCAAAATCTACTGACAGCCACATTGAACTTCAAAATAACAGCAGGCATTGCTCAAAGCTCACAAGCCCCTGCTCTTGCCCAGCCTCTCTTCACAGAACCAGCTGCAAAGATTGAGCCCAGGCTCTGAGAGCACACACAGGTTCCTTATTTCCTGTGCTATTCAGGTGTTCCCAGGGCTCACAAGTCCTCAGGGACAGGTGTCCAAAAGAAGCCTAAGATCTCGTCATTGCAATAGGGAGAGTCCAAATGCACAGGAAAGTTATTTTTGGAGGCTGTGTGTCTCTTACACCAGCGTTCACTTCCAGCTCTTGCATCTCCTAGACCCAGGGAGGAGTGCCTGTCATGCTACAAAAACATCAATCCGTGGTTTGTATTTCTAAAGGAAACAGAGTAGAGCCAGGCACTGTGGTCTTAAGGGAAGGTCTGTGATGTAACCACAGAGCATTCCTTGGCATGGTGCATATTGGCACCGGGAACCACCTGGAGGCTTCTCTGCAATTGTTTGTGAATTCAGCACGAGCTCTCATTATTTGTTGTATGCACTGGGTACACACAGTGAGTTAATTCAATAGCAAGGGAGGATGGATGACTGCAGTCCAGATTAGTCTCTCAATACACCTCCAGGACTACTAAATTGTTACCTTTTCTTTTTCTTTGCTCCAGTCCCTTTAAACAGGCTAAGAATGCACAGAGGGATGAGAAAGCTCATGGATTCCTTCACAGACATTTCCTAAGAGAAAAGGGAACATGCCCAAACTTTAGAGTCTAAACCAAATAGGAAGCTAGAATTAGCTAAAGAAGCCATTTTCTGAAGGAGTTAAGGGACTGAGGCACACTTTCCTGAAAGCAGCTTGGTGTTTTCTAGTGGAAGGGACTGTTGCAGCCAGACAACTGCTCCAGGAAACTCTGCTAGGACCATTCCTGCCTTTTCTTGCAGGAGCAGTGCCAGCCCTACCTGACCTGCCGCCGGTCTGCTCATGTTCAAACAGGGCAGCTGAACCCACCTCTGGCCTGTGACTTCTCGTCTGGGATCCAAGCACTTTCCCAGTTCCTAACAACATGGTGGAACCTGGTTCCTCACATTTCTTCCAAGGTCCCACTTCCTCAGGTGAAAACAGCATCAAATCTGGGCAAAGAACATGTTTTCGTGACTCCCATACACTCATGCAAATCCCTGCAATACATTTTCTGCTGTGGCACCTGGTCTCCCACTGATCATATCAAATTAAATTTATCCTTGCAGTTTTTAATGAAATTCATCCATAACATGGTGCAGACACTTGAAGCTTTACATTGGTTCAATAAATTAGGAAGAGGCAGAATAACAAGCCTTGCAACTTGCAGAAAATATATGTAGAGGTTACCAATCAAAGAGAAAGGGAAGTCTTTAGTCAATATTCCTGAGGCAAAAGTATTAAGGTATATGGATATATTACCATGTATATATCATATTATGTACAATAATGAGCTGGCACAGCCTGCTGGCAAGTCACACTAAAAGCACACACACATTAAGAACAGCTGTCTCAGTTTTTTGGAGCACTTATCTTTCCCTGGATGCATTCACTAACCAGCAACAATCCAAAACCTGTAATCCTTGTAAATTGACACTATTTGCTAAATTAGAGATTACCATATTCAAAACATGTTCTTTCCTAGCTATGACAGGCCTTATGTCCTACAAAAGCTGTTTGCATATAACAGCAGTGCAAATAGGAAGAAAAGATTGGAAATCCAATTATTTAAATCCTGATTCAAATGAGGCTGAGGAAGCCACAGCAATAAATCACCTCAAAGCACAAAATACACTTTTATGGAAAACCCAGGGTGGGTAAAGCAGCAGGAGAGAGTATGAAAATAGACCCTTCCTGGTGCCCCTCAAAGAGGAAATTTATACAATAGGCAGATAGGGTCTAATGTTTACACAGGTTCTGGAGCATGATGTGTTCCAGTTAAGCCCGGCTGCTATTTAAAATGCCCAGTGACTGTGTTAAAAGGCCTCTGATTGCCAAGTGCCATTGCTCTGATGGGGGACAGGAAGGTTTCAGTAACATCATTTACATTTCCCTCTCCTCTGCATCCCTTCTTAAAGGAACTGTTCAGCAGACAGCAGCAGAAGAAAGACACATGATTAATAATAAATAATATTCCTCACAGTCTCAACAGCTTGGTCTGCAGCAGAATCTTCCCAGACGATGTTTAAAACCAAGGAGCATCAGCATTTTTCAGCAGATGTACCATTATCAGGCTGGTTCTCTATTCCAAGGATAAAGACTATTCCCAATATTGGAGCTGTCTTGGGAGCACTGATGGATGTCATTCTTCCTGCAGAGGGATGGGAATGGACAACAGGCTCAGTCATGAGAGTGGAAGTCAGGGAACAGGACACCTGGGGGCTCTGCCACCAGATCTCATTTGTCTGAGCCCCAGATGTCCTATTGATATGGCAGAAATAAGAATTAGAGCTGCCCTGAAAGCTTATGGAGTCTAAAAGAAACCTTGGGTAGAACAGATGCTGTTTGCAAGAAAATTCCTATTTATGTATAAATGTTTGGGCTGTTCATAATAAAAAAAACACACAAGCCAGATTTATTATTATTATTTTTATTTCTCATTTTTGGCAATGAAAATCCAAAGCTTTTCAATGAAGTCCAAAGGAAAAATAAAAACTATCTTACTTCCCTAAAACTTTATTTTAGTTTTGTGGAATAGGGAATTGACAACAATAGGAGAGTAAGTCTTTGACTAACCCTAATGAATCTTACTGGTCATAGAGAAACACTTTGGCTGAGAGGCAGCATTTAAGAGCCAAACACTGCTATGGATCAGCTCTCCCTTGATAGCAGAGCTATGCTGAAGTTGTGGTCCAGCTGACAGCACCCTGACTTTCACAGGTCACACAGGTGGAGACAAGGTCAAGTTGTGTTGAAAGCACATTAAAGTCCCCCGTTTTTCTCCCACTTACACAGGCAAGTTTAAACTGAGCTGTGTCAAGGTTAAATGACTATTTAGCTTAAGCTAGTGACTCAGACATTAAATCAAATGGAGAGCCTCTGGGACCTAAAATCTTTCTTTGTGATGGTCAAGGAAACCATTTCAGTCCCCTGTTTACTAAATATTTGTTCAAACACAGTTCTCACTAGCTTCAGTTTCAGGCACAGTTTCAGGCACTCTGCAAAGAGTAAGGACCTGGCATTATCTTAACAGACCATTAAAAACAGACCAACATCATGTTTTAAACCATTTTCTTATTCCAGCACACCAAAGCAGCCTTACTGAATGAAACAGCACAGCAGCAGCTACAATGACACAACACTAAGAACATCCAGTGTTTGCATGTTTGGACACCCAGCAGCACTGAAAATGTATTAGCAGTGTTGGGAAGGAGAGACAAAGGGATCTTCAGAACACTAACTCATTTATTTCCTAGCACTTTCCCAAAATAGTTCTAATGGATGTGGTGGTAACATATTCTTCCCCCTCAGGGCTTCTGTTTGGATTGCCCAGGGTAAATGATTTTGATAAAGTTGACTTGGCTTTCTGTGGTTGGAAATAGAGCTATTATCTCCAAATGGACTTTCCAAATAACAGTGGAGATGAGCCTTGGGGACGCTGACTGGAAACGGTGTCAGAGGTGCTGTTTGAACAGGCAGTCAAGAAAATACCCATTTTGATTAATGTGTGCAGGCATTAGCATCAATCACCATTTCCTTCCCATGGAAAGACCTTGGAAATGCAGCACTTGGACCCAGCCGTAGACACTGCTTTGGACATGTTCTTAATCCCTCTTTCAAAACAGAGCGTGCTGGGCTACTCTTCTTGACCTGTCAGGAGAATAGACAATAATCTGAAGTATCCTAAATGCAGCTAATTGCTCTGAACTGTGTCTACACACAGAACAGAAATAAAAGATATTTCTCTTTCCCAGTAGAAATCAGCTACAGGAACTATTTATACAGGGGAGAAAAGAGGGTTGGTCATTTGACATAAATCAGTTCCCTTTGGTGTTTGCAAAACAGAGCAAGATCACGACACGCGAGCAGACTGAAATTGCAGCTGAATAAATTTATAGACTTGTTTTCATTCCTTTTAAAAATAGATTGTAATGTCTAAAAGCAATCAACTGATGGTTTTGGTCCACTTCTGTCTAATCAGTGCTTCAATTGATGCGTCTCCTAAAAATACTTGAAATTGAAACTGTCAGATGTTAACAATATCTCTTCTTCTGCCATTAGATAATATGCAATCAGTGATTATGGGCAGCAATGAAGCTCTTTAATTCAATGACTACACACCACCTACTTTCCCATTTTGCTGATGGAAGATCCAGCTGTTTCTGGTTCGTATCAGTGCTCTTCAAAGGTTGGCAAGTATAGCTACAAAGCTAAAGATAGGAACATTCTGCATCCCACGTCAGTCACCCTTTTGCAGCAAAAGAATTTCAGAAAGTTCTCGACTAGACCAGAATGAATGGGATTTATTTTTAATAAGCACTAGACACGCTGGTAATCATTGGGATGTATTTTCTCCTAGTAACAAAAAATGACAACATTACTGGTGGATGAGTTGGCTCTTGGGCTGCTTTTCTTCCAATAAAATTATCTTATACAGGGAAACTTTTATCCTGCTGCATCGGTGCTGTTGGGATCTGTGCCTTTCTTGATGTGAAAGGTGGTGACACGTACCACATCAAACTCAGGCAATTATTTCTGTGACCAAAGACTGATCCCACCCCACGGACCTCACTGGTGGGACTGGGTGAAGATAAGTTAGTGCCTGCAGGTGTCGAAATGATTGTACAGCAAAATCAAGTACACCTGCTCTGAGGATAAAGAACATTGTTAACTTTAAAATGCCACAAAGAAGTGTTTGACCGCTGAATTCCAAGAACTGAGGATTCTTTTATCCATGGTGTGTGCACCACAATGCTGAACACTGCCTCAACTCACGGCAGTTTGCTTTAATCACTATTATTTTTAGATGCCCATAAATATGGGTGCCTTGAAGCAGTGACTGTGATTATTTTATGCATTTATTCAGGGGTTGTGCAATATGCTGAGCTCCATTGTTGTGTGTGCTCCTAACTCCCCAAAGCTGTCAGCTTTCCTGGGGTGCAGGTTTACAGTTTTGTGGTGTGCCCACGTCCTTCCCTCCCCTTCTCCCAGCCCTGCCATGCTGCCAAGGCAGTGAGGAAGCAGTGTGGAAAGCTGTGATGTGTTTTGGGGAGGGGAGATCTCCTCAGGCCCTCCCAGCCTCCTCACTGCCATGAACGGAGACCAAAAGGGCTGCAGTCTAGCCTGAGGTACTTCAGCTGACTTGTCTCTAATAAATACCACAGTCCCAACAGCAAATTCTTGCTGAGAACTATTTATGGTCAATTCACAGCCTGAAGAACAAATGCCATTATAGAATTAAAATACTTTTGAATTACAAAGCTGAAGAAATTTTGTTCTGCTTTCAGGGAGATGGCACTAAAAAAAGATGTTGCCTTCATCACAAGGCCTTTACTTGCAAACTCTTTCAAGGGGGGGGGAAGCAAAAACAACGCCAGCACTGCCCCCAGGGATCTGCTACAGGGTCTACCAGGTCAGCAGGGTCCATAAGATGCCCAGAGCCTGCCCAGGAGCATTAAGCTTCCCAGAACTTGCTTCTCCCTGGAACTGGCCTCAGTCACTTCTGTGCTGTTGGTTGTTTCTTGTGGTTGATTTTCTTTCCTTCATCCCTGCTGGGTGTGGATTTACCACAAGGAGCAAATAGTACTGAGCAAGGAATGCACCCCAAAATAAAAAAGAATCAATTCAGAATACATTTAAGTCTATCTGAGTGCAAGTCACAGGTATGGATTATACTTCTCTTTTTAAGTCTGCCATTCGTTTGTGCGTTGGGTGTTCATCTACCACACTGGCACTCAGAGGACTAACAGGAGCTACTTTCTAGTCTCTGTCCCAAGGACTGGGTGGCACAGAAATATGGGAGAAACCAGCAAAGAAACTGGGCTGTCCCAAACATGGCAGTGTCAGCTCACAGAGATTGGTGTAGCTCAAAACGATGGTAAAAACAGCTGAAATGACTGAATTTACCCATGGCATGGCAAGAGGGCTGTTGCCATGGATAGGTTCTATTTTAGAGACAAAGTCCCCCCTCATGAAGTAAAACCACATTTACTTGTGCTGGAAACAGATGAATTCTCAGCACTAGGGCAATCAAATGGACAATTGGTATTTTTCTGAATTGGATTGGAGGCTTAAAGCTGCTTCAGCTCTGCCTGCTTCTTTGTATACCTTTTAGAGCAAAGTCCCTCCATCCTAGGCTCAGGTTTTGCCTAGGTCTAGTCTAGATGGATAATCTACACCTGACAGGCACAACTGTCTTCCTCCCTTCCAGCCACATTTGGAGCCTTTACATGGAACCAGATGCAGCTCCGTGTGCTCATGAATTAGCCTTTCCTCAAATGAGATTTTCCTCAATTATCAAACCTGTTTCCCTTTGCCCCTTCCCCATTTGATTCTCTTCTATCTTTATGCTCTAGGGAGATTTTCAGAGGTCTTGTTGTGAGGATTACAAAGGCAATAAGCAGATTATGGAAAAGCAGCTTTTTGGTGTACCCAGCGTAATACAAATTAGGATTGTTTATAATTTCATTCCCTTATCAGTTATTGCTGTGTGTATGCTGAGGTACTTTGAGGTCTCTAAATAAACTGAGAGGGCCAAAGGTAGCTGAATTATTTTAACTGGTACATTAAGGAACACGCCAAAGAAAAGATCATGTGTATGATGCTGCTAATGAGCAAAGTTCATCTTATTTTTAAAAGAAACTATGGAAAAAAGAGTAATCTTGTGCAGAAGGACACAGGACTTTTGCAGGTCAAATTTATCTGTCTGTGAAAAGAGGACTGTGACTGACTTTGGGGACTCTCTGGTTTCTTTAGGTTTTAAAATCTTCAAAGCAAGGAGTGCCTTCTCACCTAGCCCAGCAGAGTGGAAGTCTGGGCTTGATGAAGAAAATGTTCATCTATTGCTAATTAAGAATAATATTGCTTAATATTTCTCTCTTAGTCTGTTGGGAAATTTACTGCATGCATTCACCTCATGGTGAATCTAAATAAAAGTAAAAATTCACCACCCTATCACCAGGAAGTCCAAAGAACGCAAAACTGGGTATTTTTATTTTAGTTTAATCCACTTTTGCCTTTGTGGCCCCTGCTGTGTTCAGGGAGGACATTGGTGCCCAGACCTACCAAAGGATAGACCAGATACTCAGGGAGCAGAACTTGTTCTGGTAGGCAGCAGTTCCTCTGACTCCAGGCACTCCTGTAGCTTTTAGACAGCAGCAAAAAGAGAGAGGGAAAATTAAAAAATTAATTGCTCTATCATTAAATAAATACATGCTCTGACATTTGATTGTCCAGCAGAAGTGGTCAGGCAGTTATTTATATCGCTAAGAACATCAACAACAAGGTGCAGTGCACTGCAGTGGGGGTTTGTTAATGAATTGATGACAAGAGAGTTATTTTTAGATTGTGAATAGGTCTGAGGAAGTGAGCTCTGAAACTCTCGAGGAGAAAACAAAATTCACTGCGTTCAGGTTTACCAGCATTGAAAGCCATTCCCCTGCCTTCTGATAAAAACATACAAGTGTAAATGTCAAGCCAAGCCAGTGATGACCTCTGACTTCTCTGAAAATGCCTCGATTCTTTCAAAAGAGCACTGGGAGAATAGGCTGAATGAGTAACTGGGAGATTGTGCTCTCTGGAAAATCCCAGAGATGGTGTTGAAATTACTGGATTTCCCCAAAGGCAGAACAAGCAGAGATGCTGGGATCTGCACAACAGCAGCTCTGCCTCTCTCCGACACCACAACAGGCTCCTTCCTCACATCTGGGGCTTAGGGGAGGAGAGGAATAAGGAAATCCTCCTCTTTGGCTTTTTCCCCCTTGAAACCTGAGCTGATTTTTACGTGTATGTTCATGTTTTCCCTCCTTTTCCTCTCCACCTCCTGTTCCCAAGGGCATACGTGTTAGCACAGGGGCAGCTGCTGAAACCCACACTGCCCTGACCTAGGGGAACATTTTGGGTTGGGAGGGTCAGAATCCATAACCCCTGTGCTGACACCCATCCTCAGAGGCTGCTGCACTCTTTTTAGCCTCCCTCTGTGGAAGGCAGCACCTGGTCCATGGGTAAGGCTTACAAATGCCTGTAATTCTGTTTGTGCATCCCTGTGTTCCATAACCTTGCAGCTCGTGCTGTCTCATTTCTCTGTGGTGGGAAGGGATGGGAGGTGTTCCTCGGTGAGCCTGGGGACAGAATTGCACATCCTGTGGGGTACCTGGGTAAAATATCCACAGCCAGGTGTGGTTTTTCAATACAAAAATATATATATAGCACACACACCTATGTCTTTTAATAGATACAACACGTCTTCCCCTGACAAGGTGCTTAAGGTTTTACATAACAAGTCAGCAATAAGAACATTAAAATATACTATAATTCAGGCTATTAGAAAGGCTGACTGGGACATTTCCACCCCTGCAGATTTTTCAAGCCTTGCTGAGCACTGCAAGGCTGCCCGATGGTGTTTTTAGCAACTGAGACAGGCACCTCATGGTCCTTACTTTCCAAACTGGCTCAGGATCTCTTCCTGCTCTCAGTGACAGTGACTGGGGTGCAGCCAGGCTGGAGGAGGCTCCAAGAACACCCTGCAGACAATACTTAATACTGGCCCTCTGAAAGCTCCTACAGGTTAAGTCTTCCCGATGCCAGGAATTCTCAGCTGAACAGCAACACAGTAATAACCACGTACTCTCCATCCCAGCGGTGAACTCGGGCAATTTTGTTGTTGGTTGCTAATGGCAACTCCTTCTGATTGATGGTTTCCAGAAACTTTCCACCAGCAGGGTGGGGCTGGGGCTATCATCCTTCCAGGGCTCTGCAGACAGGCAGAGGCTATAGGAGAAAAAGAGGGAAACTGGAAGACCATAAAGGTACCAGGAGTCGTTCAGACTTCTGCCTGTGAGTGGCTTGTAACCACGGCAGCAGCAGCAAAGACTCTCTGTGGGAGTTTGTAAGTGATACCAGTTGCCTGCTGTATAAAATACAGTAAAAACAAAACAAAACAAAACAAAAAGTTCGTAAAACTCTTTCAGAGCCATTAATATTAAACTCCCAGCTCTTTTCACCTTCTCATACTAAAGTCATCTTGGTGAGACAAATCTCTTTTTAAATATTTATCAGAAGAAAAGGGAAACGGTCTGAAAGAGATTTGCACAAAACCTGTTTATCAGTCCCGGGCGTGCGAGCCGATCTATCAGCCCTGCCGTGACTCTGGGAGCAGTTTCCTCTGCCTAGCTCATATACTCCAGAAAATATGAAAGCATTTCAGTGTGCACTTGAAACGTGGCTCTCCAGATTTATTCTTCTAGTATTTTTCTCTAACATGCTTATTTGTCTCTTTCAAGGCCTGCTTTACATTACGTAGTCTCTTTGTGTTCCCTGCAGATGAAAAGCACATGCATTTCCACTCCTCCTTCATTATAATGCTGCTTTCTGAAGAAAAGCATCTCATGTGTTCTAAAAATCAGTTGTTACTACAAAGTTTTTAAAGACCTGTTGATGACTCATTGGGAAATAGTTAACAACATTATTTTCCCAGCTTTGCCTTATACCCATTCAATCCTAGATCTTTCTGCCAAAAGGGTGCGAGCCACTTCTTGTAGGTGGGGCTGACTGCTCTATTGTTAAGATTGTTCAGGTACATTTACCAAACATTAGCTATTTTAGCTAAAATTTCCATGCTGAATATTTACCTAAACCTGAACGACATGGGAAAATCTTAGCCAGAAGTTTCTCTTATCTCTAAACCAGGGTTAGGCTGTATTTTGCCTTGTCAAAATACTCTGGTAGTCTTTTTCAGAGAGGTTTCAACACCCATAGCCTTTGAAAACGGAACATGAAATCTGCCTTTGTGAAAGCTTGCCCCAATTTAACGACATTAGGAGGCTTTGAAAAACTGCAGGCACCATTTGACCAGATCCAGAGACCACATCCCTCCGACCAGCTGAGTTTGTCGCGGGGCTCTGGGATAAGAGAATGGGAAGGTCCCTGCCTGGCTCCTTCTCCTGGCTGGGTTGTCTCAGCCCCTTCAGCGTCACTTGTGTCTCTTATCAGGCCCCTTCACACACCTCACTGATCTCACAGAAAGGGACTGGATGAGCTCTGTGCCAGCAGTCAGAGGTAGGTCCGAGGGATAGAAGGCAGGGGGTTGGAACAAGACGATTTTTAAAGTCCCTTCCAACCCAAACCATTCCATGATTCTGTGATTCCTGCTCCTCTAGCCTGTGGGGCACCAAAGCAAAGAGCAAGCACTCCTTCCCTCCTGCTTTCCCAGCATTTCTCTCCTCCTGAACCACATGAAGAAGGAAGCTACCAGAACTGTACAGCAGTGTGAGGAGCAAGACAAGGAGCAAGAAAAGGAGATTAGGTTCTGAGACAATACCTGAGGCAGGCAACGGAGGCTTGAGGTTTACAGAGGTTGCACTGGGTGCCTGGGGTGGGGAGAGGGAAGCTGGGCATGGCATGAGGGTCAGAATGCGGCCCCTGGGACCTCCCTGTGGTTTGCAAAACCCACCCAAGGTGATAGGAGAACCCAGAGACAACACTTGGCTGAGTAACACCCCAAGAGTGAGAAGGGGAAGCTGGAAAGACCACGCTTCAAAAAGGCAGGCAGAAAACTGTCACTAGAACATCTCCCTGTCTGGAGCCTGGACAGGAAATCGGGAGCCCACTGCTTTTCTGCAGTCAGCAAATACCTGCTCCAAAGCGTGTCCTGCCTCGCCAGGGGCAAGTTCACAGTCATTATTGGCATTCCATAAGCCCAAAGAGCAGAATTGCTTCATCAGGAGAGGGTGCACTCTGCTGCTGCTGGTGTTCTGTTAGTAAGGCTTGGAGGGACAGAGGAGATGGTAATCCAGGATAAAAATAGGTACTTGAAACTCAGAAAACTCCAGTTCTCAATATAGATAGTCTTGCTTCATGTTCCTTATGCATATCACAAGGGTCACCAGAGTAATGGCTTTTTATTTCTGTCCTTGTGACCCTCAGCACACAGAGAACGGGTGTACAATAGGGACCTGGTTGGTCCGGTTTATTTAATGAGGCCATTGCTTTTCTACAGCAAAAAAAGTACAAGGTCATAGAAGTAAAGACATGTTCAGAGTGGCTCAGAGAACAAGGGACCAGATAAAGGTTTCTGTGACTGTGTAGCTTCTCCTGGCGCTTAAAAAAATTGTCTTTTCAGAGTAGAAATGATCTTTTAGTGGTTTGTTTAATGTTAATGCTCAGTCACACCGTTATCCCATACCACCCTATAACCAATTCCCAAAAGTTTAAAAGCAAATTGGACCCCAAATCTGCCATGTTGGCTGCATGTTCCCAAGATTCCCCTTCATTTAGCAGCCATGAAAGGCTGTTTGAACTAAGCCATGGGACCAGCCACTGAAACAAATGAACAGATGAAACAAGTGCTCAGGTTCCTGCAGCTCTGCTTACACTGCTACATTTGAGCTGCGAACGCCTCAGCACAGCTCCCGACCACAACGATCCAATCACTTTCAAAACTGACCAAACTGGTGAAAATCAAAGGGCAGACCTTATCTGAGCAAGCCAAGCTAACTTCATACAGGCTACCAAGCATTTTCCAAGAAGGAGTGATGTTGGATCCTTCCTCATTTGGAGTTGATTTTAACCTGTGATTCGAAATTGAAAGCCCCTGTTCTGTATTATTAACATCGTCAGATATCTAAACTTGGAGAAATGTTTTTTCAAACTGTAACAATGAACAATTCCTTTCCAATGCCACAATGTATCTGTAGGCTTGTCTTTTTGCCCACTAAGCCAGACATCAAACCAAACAAAACAGAGTGACCCAAACCTTTAGAGAAATGGCCAGGTCAAGTTCTTCAGGTCAACCCTTGGTGAGTTTGGGGCTGAGGGAGAAATCTGCCCTGATAACACAGAAGAACCTCGAGTTCTTTTGAGTACTGCCTTCAGGCTGGATGTAGTTTAAATAAACACCTATACACTGCCCCTCACTTGTTTCCCACCCCCCCACATGTCACTCTGTGTCAGAAAGGGCCTTGCTGCTTTCCCAAGTCATTAAAATCCTAATTTCTGCCCAGGCCTCAGGCATGACTGCAGTGTGTGAGGATGGTGACAGTGCCCCAGTTGTGGTCAGGCTGGCCATGGTGCAGGGACAACCCTTGGCCTGTGATTTTCAGTTCCCATTGTATCCAGCTGGGATATCCCACAACTTGGAAGGGATTATTGCGGTGTTCTGTCTCTTTACATCACACAGCTCATCATCACTTCCACCTGCTGCTCTTTACAGTCCTGCAGTGACTATTTCTCTTACGATCACGTCAAGCACAGATCTTTTGCAGTGATCACGCATGGGCACGGACTCCACACACAAGATGGAGATGCAAAGTTGTTTATTACGCAGCCAGAATTTCCCCTAAATACCAGGACCTAACAGAATATATCATCATGTAAACAGGTAAGATGTTCACCACAGTGTCCTCCAATCACCTGGGGTAGTGCCCAGATTTTGCCTATGATGGTAACAGGTAAACAATACCCTATACGGTCACAAACTACAATCATCACCTCTCACAGGTCCATCCCTGTCCACAAACCCACAATCCTCTCTCTGCCCATGCCCAGTGACCTGGATACAGTCGCAGGGTCACCTCCAGGCCCAGGAAAGAGGCTCTCTCTCTGGCCTTCAGGGCCTGTCTCTCTATCACCGCATAGTGTACCCCGACAATCTTTCACCCCAAATCCCTTCCTCCATCGTCTCCCATTACCTGCTAGGCCTCACCAAGGCTAACACCTTTTCCCTGCACTGCCCCCCTTCATCACACAGCTCACCAAGTCCCTCCTTCCCATTTTTCTCAGGAGCCCCTTGCCTGCCCAAAGCCTTTCCCGTGCTGTGTTTTATAGGCTAATATACCATGCTGCAGCTATAATATGCAGAATAGCATTTCACTGCATAATTCCAGAACTGGACACATTCATCTCTTCCCCAGTCACAGCTCAGAAAGCTCCTCTGAACAGATGATTAGTGAGTCAAGAAGTTTATTAGAAGACAAACAACACACCAAGGTAAAAGCCATAAACCAAAGCAAACCGCTTATGGCCGTGGTTCCTTTTGGTGCCAAGAGGAACACGACCTTTAAAGCTGTGTTTGATGGCCTGGTCCCAGCTCTCTGTGCTCTCCTCGGGTTGTCACTCTTGGAGGCTGCAACACAGGGTAGAGTTCAGGTTTTCTATAACATCCCTGAAGACAGCGTGGATCCTCACCTCAGTTTGCACGTCACTCTGTAATATAATGATGTCATGTTCTGATAGTCCTGGACAGATTGCTTCCCCAGGTTTTTCAAGGTATTCAGCAGGAAACAAGTGTGGAGAGTGTCTTCTCCCTGCCATACGTCAATATAAAATTTTGGTTTTAACATTGGGCTTATACAATGCATAGAGAACCAACACAAGGTGTGTAACATCAGGAATACATCATTACCAACACCAAACATTCAAAAGTTGTAAGCTAGAGCTCAAAAAATAATGCAGTTGGCACACAAAAAAATTTTAAATACTAAACATTTAAAGTTGATTATTTTCAGCTTTATCTAACCACAAGAACTAGACACTGACTTTTGTATAATTGTTTGAATGATGCCAGGACAAAGGGCTCTAGAGAAAACAATAAATATTTTGAGATATGTCAAAGTTACAGTTTTTAACCTGCAACCTGTGTGTTCATAGAGTATTTTTAAGGGGTCTGCAGAGGGTAACTAAGAAAAGCAAACCTATTTTCTGCAGTATTAAATCACTATACAGGAACTAACACTTCCACTTGAAAAAGAAAGGTTTTAAGGTGCTGCAAATTGTAAAAGGTTGAAAAACATGTTTCTAGTGATTCTGACTGGAGCTTTCAATTATTCAAGCGTGCGAGGGCCCCAGTTCTACTGAAGTTAACTGGGATTTGTTCTAAATCCCACAGGTACTTTGGAAAGTTCAAACCAGAGTTTCTGGATGAATGGTGTACAATGTGCAGAGCTCTGATTTTTTTTTCTTTTTTACCCTTTTTTTTTTTTTTTTTTTTTTTTGGTCCAGTGGAGGTGTAAATCCCTGTGTACAGAATTTAGGCCTATGTATAGCAAAGCAGCATTTTTTGATTACATTCTGCAGCCCCTTTCCTGACAGTCACTGAGCTTTGGCATTTCCACACGGGCTGCCTGAGCTTTTATAGCAACTTGCTCTCCTTCAGCTAATATTTCTGGGAGGGATTTCAGGGATCTTTTTTGGCTTGGGAGTAGTTAGTTAAACTGTCAAGGAAATGATGAATGGAATCTGCACCCATGTGTTACCACAAAGATGCCTTGCAGACATTTCCTCAGATCTCAAGGCATCTGGCTGGGGCTTTCTTACGTCACCAAATACAATAGAAGAATAGTAATGATTAGCAGTTGTATAACAGCACATTTCTCCAAGTTCTTTTTGCTTGGATGTTTATAAAGCTCTGCTGGAAGAAAAACAATAGTTCAAATAGGAAAACTAGGGAATAGGTGAAGTTCCTTGCTTAAGCCACAAATCCATCTCAAGTCAGTGCCCAACACAGAATTCAGATTCTGTGCTCATATCAAAACTTCACAGTGAAGGCAGTTTTTTTAAAAAATGAGGAAAGGAGATTTTAGTTTCAAAACCCTGAAGATTTCTTGACAGTAACACTGAAAAAAACACATTCAGTTCCTTTGAAAGCTGAATTACAATTCAGAAATGATGTGTCTTAACTTTTCTGTGTGTCTTTCTCACATTAAAAGTTGCTCAACACCAGAATATGAGTATGAGGAGCAATAAGGCTCATCCTTAAAAAGAAAAACCTGAAACTGTGCAAAAGGAAAACAAGTGATTCCTGAATTCCAACGATTTTTTGGTGTTCCAATTTTGCTTAAGGCTAAGTCACTCCTTTCAAGGAAACATCCACAGGAAGGGCAAGGTTGCTCATGCTCTGAGTCAGGGTCTGTCACTGTGCTCCTGGGCGAGGTGCCCAAATCCTGCCTCCCTGCTCCTGCTGCTCCTGGGCAGGGCAGGAGGAGGCTTTGTGTCCCTGTGGTACGGGATGATGGAGCTTCGAGTAGATCTTGCATGAAAATGCCTTTGCTCTGGCCTCTGGAATAAGACTTGCCTGCCCCATGGCATTCCAGCCCTCAGCTCTGTGATGCCTCCTTGCGATTTGGGGGAAAGCAGATCACATTTGAGTTTCCCAGGCCCTCTCAGGGGTTAAAAACAGAGAACGTTTGGGGAAAAGGTTTGTGCTGATGGTGCCTGTTAGGAGCCAAAGATCTGGAAATGATTTGTGGTCTCAGTTCAGGAGACATCAGGTAGGGCACTTAATGCTGAACTTTGAGGGTGCTATTCTTAAACCCTGGGACTGGCTTAGAACTGCAATAATTAACAAAACAATTTCAGCATAAAGTGTGGGGTTTTTATACTCCTTCCCTCTGCCCTGTCCCTGTCTGGGATGGTCTAGTTTGGCATTTGCAGGAGGGAAATCGTTGTACACATTTCCTGTCCATGAGAGGAACTCGTCCCGCACTGCGATGCCGTCCCTGCATCCCTGCCAGCCTCCACTCCCAGCCCCAGCCCCAGCCCCAGCCCCGGAGCGAGGCTCTGGCAGGAGCTTCCCTGCTTACACAATCCTGCTGACACAGAGGCCAAGTCCAAGCCCAGACCAACTTTCAGGGCCTCTCACGCTGCCTTTGCTCTTTCCTCCCCACTCTTAGCCATGGGTTTTCCATCCTGGTTTGCTGCAGCAACCTCTGCAATTCAGCTTTGATTCCCACTGAGATTTTTCCCCCCCTCCTCTTTCTAGTGAACAGCTCTACTCTGAGTTTCTCAGTGACCTGCAGGCATAATCCCAGCGTGCTGAGTGAGGCTGAGGGATCACACTTGCTCCAGTTCACATCTGCCACCCTTTGCTGGTGCTGGTGCTTCCCGGTGTGTTGCTCCTCCAGTGCTTGTTACACTGAAGCATCTCTCTCCCCAGCCAAGTTTTTTGCCTCAGTGGCTCATCCCCTGGCTGATGGAGTTTGTGTAGCCTTCAGGTTTGACTTCTGAAATTGCTGCTCATGCATTTTTCTTGCTGATACCAGATGGGCTGGGAACATCACCACGCTCCCTCCACCTCAGGTGACTTGGGCACCTTTGTATCCCCGCGGGGACACTGGAACTGCAAACATCTATGGAGAGATAACTTAGGAAAGGGTTATTTACATTGCAAACCTTCTGCAGATCTCCTGGCAGGCCGGTTGCTTGATGGGGCATCCACCCAGGCTTTTTGCACATTTTTCTGATTGTGAAAGCTCTTCCGCAGAGGAGCTTTCTATTTGCACATGCCTGGACAGCACTTGGCACATGCTAAGCAGCGTTAGGGCCGCTCCTGTGATGTGTCGCAGCGTTGCCCGGTAAATAAGGTTGGATGTGTTTCATTTCTTTCCTGCTGTAGGCTCCACTGCTGTGTCTCTCCATACCACCACCTTCCCAAAGGATTATTGTCCGTGAGGAACAAGCAGCTCCATTAACGCAGCTGTCTCACCGCGTGCTGTTATCAGCTTGGCTCATCACAGCAAGACCTCTGCAGCCTCCCTGGAATTTCTGGCAGATACCATCACTTCCTAGGTATAATACATTACCCTTTAATAAATTAGTATGTGCCTAACTTTAATGACCCAGGGAAAAGTAATCTTTAAATTGATGGTATCCTTTTAAAAGAATTTAACCACAGATAAGTCTTATGTAAATTGCGCAGTGCATTAGTTATATCCACCTTGAAATGACTGAACGGGCGGCCTCCAGCTTGTGGGAGATTCACATTTTTTAAAGACACAGCACAGAGAACAACAGTTCCAACCTTCCCCTTTCATTGCTCCACGCACCACCAGGGGTGTTTGGGTCCACATCCCCTCTCTGGGCTATTCTGCTGCTGTGTAATGAAAAAAATGTAATTTTGGAGTTATGTACTGTAAATACACTGGCTGCTGCACAAACAGCACTGCCCATTTCACGGCCATAAAACTGCCCTCAGTCCCAGCGTGGGACTCACATGAGTCCTGGCACAGTCTGCCCCCGACTGTGCAGGAAACCCATCACAGATCCCATTCCGTGTACCCATGTAAATTTGTCAACCAGTAACTGGCAGAATGGTGCTCCAGGAACAGAGCATTCACTCACTACGTCTGTTTAGTTCGCTGGAGCCTATGAAGGAGTTTAATTTTTCATACCCTTCATTAAAAGAGACCACAGGGAGGACAAATGAGCAAGCAGAGCCATAAATACATTACAGATGTGTGGCATTTTCTTTGGGGGCTCGAGTCAGAACTGATTTGGCTGGAGCTGTCTGACACTCGCACTGTGGCGTGGCTGTTGCACACAGGGATTTCTCCTGTGGCACAGAGAGAAGGGCACAGAGTGTGCAGGAGGCCCAAGGCAGACACCAAGGGCACCTGATTGTACCCACAGCCTTTTCCAGTGCCAGAGGAAAGCAGGGAT
Source organism: Ifrita kowaldi (assembly GCA_013398055.1). Classification (NCBI taxonomy): domain Eukaryota; kingdom Metazoa; phylum Chordata; class Aves; order Passeriformes; family Cinclosomatidae; genus Ifrita; species Ifrita kowaldi. The sequence goes on along the minus strand of VZRS01014575.1, from coordinate 46,619 downwards.
TTTCTCTCAACAGCTTTGAAAACCGAGGCTGGTCTGGGGGATTTCTGTGTCTGCACAAATGAGGAAGATGGAAACACATAAATTCACTTGGCAGGAAGCACGGGGTTTTGCTGACACTCCAGGAGTTTTCTCACACGATACTGAGTGAAAACCATTTCCATCACATTCCCAGGTGATGGGCTACGTTAGCCTGCCCTGTTACAAAGCAAATCACTTGTGTGTGTGCTTGGGCTCTGAAACCACTGCCAAGCCCTGAAGAAAGAGTAGAGAAGGTGAAATTGGCCCCTTAATTTCCTGAAGGCCAAAGTGATAATCTCAGAAAACAGGACTTATCAGTGTCACACGCTGAACAAGGGACTCTCAGTACAGGTCACCCCTTCACATCCCTCATCCCCTTGGCTTTTCTCTCACGAATTTACACCACAGGTCCCTGACCTCTCCTCTTCTCTGGGCCCATGCCAGGCACAGCTGTTTGTCCTGATGTACAATTCCCCGTGGGCTGTACCTGCTCCAAGGGGCCATGGATCAGGGGAATGACCCCCAGGACACCCACAGGGACAACAGCCCTACCCCTGAACATCCCCTTTGGCTGCAGTCTATCCGAGCAGGCATCTCCCATGGGATGATCAGCACCAGCACTCTTTCACCCACTTGGAAAGCAAATACTGACCATGAGAAAACAGATTTAAAAGAAATACTTGCTCAGATTTGAGATGTGCCCTCCCTCAATGGAAGTTCCTAGTACCACACATTAAATGAGACGAGACTCATCTGAGAACTCCATTCTTTTTCGTGGAAGAGATGCCAGGCTAGTCCTGGGGGTACTGGGTCTTGTGGGTATCTACAAATTGCTTGCATACAATGGGGTGGCAATGTGTTTTTAAAAAAATCAAAACCATCCCAGAAGCTTCATGGAAGCACTTCAGAATTAAAGCATTGATTTTTCAAAGCAGTGTTCAGTTTTGTAATTTTTTACAAGGTTATTGTTACTTTGAAGTTTATAAACACTTAGTACTGGAAAAGAGAAAAACACCCCTCATTTATCCCAGAATTATTTAGATCCTTGTTTTCATGATGAGAGTCTTTGGCACAGCTTATGGAAGATGAAATATTCACAAAGTGCAAGGCATAAGGAGGTGCATGACTTTGGCAAACTTTCCCCAACAGGGATGGGAACATTGTTTTAGGAAGGGTGCCTTTGGAGGAAAGAAAAACAAAAAGAAATGATGATAAAAGAAAACAAAAGCAGCTTCACAGCAGGATTTAACTGGCAAAAACCAAACAGCATCATCTTCTTAACCCTCTCACTACTAAGAAACAAAATTCTGTCTAAACCGAATTTTCCTTATAGTCAGCCTGTCCCTCTCTGCATTGTTTCAAGTAACAATGCCCCGTTATTACTCTCCTTCATTTCTCAGTCTACAGGAACTATTCTTGCTTGCCCCAAATGCCTCTGGTTTCACTGCCAGCCTCTAAAATATTCACGGGACCATCTGGAACAGCATTTCTCACCTGAGTGTAGGCAAGAGCCTCTTCTGAATTGGGAGATCTGCACAGCATCTCTGAGACATGCCTGGATCAGCTGCGTTATCTGGGTGCAAAGGGCTTATCATTACTTTACAAGTGGTGTTTGTAGAGCACTGATAAACAGAATTATCTTATAGCAGCTTGGCTCTTCCTTTGTTCCTGTCTTTGGCTGAAAGGTTGTGTAATTAGTCGAGAAACCCTCTTCTGCTACAACACCTAGAAAGAGAGTCTTATTCCAGATCTGCTTTTCAGCTTCCCTTCGCATTTCAAACCTCACACCTCTGCCGTTTGCACATACAGGTCGTAGAAAACAAATTAAAACTGACCAGGAACAAAAGATCAGTCCATCTCTTTATTTAGGCATGACACAAACCCAGTGACATGAAAAAGCAAACAAACAGCAGAAGTCAGGGACAGGTCAGAAAAACAAAGAGATTGAAGGTTACTTGCTATTGCTTGAAAGAATAAAAATTGCCCTAAATCAATTCACTGTGTGTTTTCAGCTTGCCTGCTTGCCGTTCCTTATGGAGCAAACCCTTGAGAACAGCTTGGAGCTGTGATTTTACAGCAGGGAAGAAAAATACATCCAGTCAGTGTCAGAGGGCTGTGCCTGCATCACTTACACCTCCAGTGCCCACATTTACATAGAAATTCTTAGTGAACAAATGAAATTATGTCTATGCATTGGAAATTTCTACCGTTCCACGTTAACAGATCCCTTTTACAGCTGAGTTCCTCAGAAAAACATCAATAATTTAACAATTTTGCTAGGTTTTGACCAACTATATTTGATACTAATATCTTTCCTGCCATTCAGCATTACAGCCCTTATTCTGTTTTTACACCACTTTCATTGTCTTTTGAGGAATTGTGCTGGTGGGCTGTCTGACATAAAAGATATAATAATAAAAAAATGGTACATCAATAATCAGATTTCAAGGAAATTCACTTACATAGAAGACTACCAGGCAAATGTAGGTACTTAAAAAAACAAACAGAGCCATTCTCTCTAAAGCTATTACTTTCTCTCTTCCTCTGCTTCCTCTAATAAGAAATTAAAATCCATCATGTTCAGGACATTGGAATATTCATCATTCTGTTCACTGGAGGGCTGTGCTTCAGGAGCAGTGGGGAAACAAAATGAAACCAGTGCTCATTTTCACTTGGTATACAAAATTAAAGACCAGATCCTCATTGAGTACAAATCATCATAGGTCTTTTTTGAAGCAATGCTGAGAATGTGGCCCTGGACCCAAAATGAAAATTACCCTTCTCCAGGCATTATAGTTACAAACATGGACATTTTCAGAGGTTTTGCAGTTATATTTTCACATACTAGCATGATATTTTCTCTTGGGCAAAACCAGATTATTGTAGATCAGAGCTCCCTTGTGGAGTTACAACCCGGAGAAGGTGCCACTCGCCTTCAACCACCAGCAGACAGCCCCAGAAAGTTCCTTCCCAGCAGGACTCTGCTCCTCCTCCTTTCAGGAGTGCCCTAGGGGATCTGTGTGCCCTGTAAGATGACTTTCCCCCTTTCCTTCCCACAAAGGAACCTTAGATAACCACCACCACGATGAAATATGAGTAGCAACAACCCCCCTCCTGACATCCTTCTGCAGCTCACCAGTTCTTCCCAGTCACAAAAGATGTGAACTGGGCTGGACCAGATTGGGCTTGGTACTCAGCAAAAGATGCTCTAAATAAATAACTGCCCTAAAATACTTCCCTAGAATAGAAAAGAGTACACTGTGTTTGGATTATTTCCCAGAAAAGAAAATTAACCTGCCCTGATCTCAGGTTGGGCCTGAGCTTACACCACCACTGTTCCAGCTCTCCAGGACTGCCTTGGGCATCCCTACACCACGCTCCAGTTGTTCCTGTGGGCACATCCATCCCCAAGGCTGAGGGGGAGGCTCTTCCTTGTATCAGGATGCTGGGAAATGCACCTTCCTTATGCTCCCGGGAGGCTGAGTGCTGGCTGTGCAGAGAACAGCTGGTGGGAAGCAATCTCTGCTCTCTCCTGGGCCAGCAAACAGCAGCCCAGACGTGGGTTATGTGAGGGTACAACCTGGTGAGGACCCCACTGCCACGACTGCTCAGATCCATCCGTGCTCCCAGAGCAGGGTGCCCCAAGGAGGACACGGAATCAGGGTGTTGCACAACAAATCTGCAGGACTTGTGGCTGGGGGAAGAACATGAGGCATGAACCAATAGTGAGAATCTCCCACCCTGATTCACCAGTGAACTCTCTGCTCCCAACAGAAGCCAAGACACACGACTGTAAAAGTTTAGTACAGAAAACCCTAATCCAGCAAGGATGTGCATAGATCTGTAAATAAATACGTGGTTGTGGATGCAGCATCACACAGGCTTACAAGACTTTTGAAGATTTTGGCCTTAAAAAAAAAGACATCACATAAAAGGAAGAGAAGGGATGAGGAAAGTGGCAGGAAGGAAATTTTAATCCCAATAACAAGAAGTTGATAATGTAAATATCTGAAACTTACAAACCTGTCTGCCAATTTCTTTGCTCTTTTTCAGTCTGAAACAGACAATAAATGAAACCTCTCGAAAACAAAGGGCTCGATGAGGGGCAACAACAGGTAAAGCCAGGAAAGAGCTTTCCACAGCTCTGATTTCCAATAACTTACTTGTAAGGCATAGAACTACCCAATTATCCTAAAACAGCCTTCCAATTTGTTTCTCTGTGGGGAAGCTTGGCTCACTCGGGTCATAAGGATCAGGAAATTAGTTCTTTGTTGAAAGAGGGTATCTTGCCCTCTCATGTTTCCCAACCTACCACAAAAGCAAGGAGTGAGACTGAGAAAAAGACTTTACAAAACAACAGGGAAACTGCTTTCGACAAAGAAATGAATCTGCTGAACTCATGTTAAATACAGACCTTGCACAGCAAAGCACCAATTTTTGCTGCAACAGATTTTTAGGACAGCCTAAAACTTCTATTACAAAGTTTCTGGAGGTGCAGTGAAGTGTTGGTGTTTATTTCCAAGCTTTTCCAAAAATCCTTGAGAAGTAAAAAAATTATTCCTTTTTTTCCCATGCAAACCTCTTAAGATGGAAACCTCAACAGCAATACTTTATTCTGCGGTGGGGTTTTTTCCTTCTCCATTTTAATGTGTGTTTTGAAAGCCCTCCAGGCATCTATTTGCATTTTCCAAAAGCTTTGGAGATCTGGCCCTAACTTACTTATGAAAATGGGGCTTAAGCTCTGGAACTACTGAGGTGTTTTTGAAATTTTGCATTCTTTGTATTTTAAAGTATATTAGCCTTGATTTCGCTGCTGCAGGGGACAGGTAATTCCTATCTTTTTCAATGGAGATGAAATACTGTGCAGCAGGAAAAAACAGAGGGTCCAGAATTTATTGACAAGGGCAAAATATGAAAGGGGTTTGGTGTTCCTTTCTATGTGCATGATAAAAATCTGTGCATAATAGCAAAGCAGGCATGTCTTTTGGCACACTTCTGTCAGCTTTACAGAAGTATAACAACAAAATTCTGATTTATAAACTGAAAGTGAATACAGCTATAAATATATTTAAATATATTGCTGATGAGCCATATCTTACACTGGAAATGATAATTGTCCTAAATCAAAAGCAACAGTACCACGCCATGCCCTTTAAATAGTCCTGGTTTTTGAACTCCATGGAAGCATATCCTAGTATCCTAAAGTTTTGTATCACATCTGGACAGAGAGAGAGAGAGAGGATTCCCCTATGTTTTACAGGAAAAACAAAACCAAAACACCCAACCCAAAGAAACATTGGAATTACAAAGGTTTTACAACTTTTCTGTGTATTATAAAAGAATATTCTTGTTTAAATGTCCTTGACCAGAGAAGGGCACAGATTTCCAGACACCCAGCAAATTAACTCCTGCATTAAATATTACACCCGTTTCAAGGGCACATTTCCAGGTTCCTAAATTAAAATCTTCTTGTCATTCCCTCCTAGTTAAGTCAACTATTTTTGTCCCCATCATTGGATTTCTTTTAAGGTGTGAGTTTTTTCCTAAACTGAGCCAAATCTTCAACAGAAGACTCGTTTTAGATAGTTTGATCTTCAGATGGCTTCTCAGTCCTCGCTTGGTGCAACGGTTCTGTCACCATCTAGGTCCTCCAGGCAAGAGAGATGCAAGTCCCCATCGGGATATTAATTTGCTTTAGCTGATATCTGTTCACTTTCTCAGAGCCACAGTACATCATTTTCTCTCTTCTGAATTGCTTGAGATTTATACTGGTATTTCTTTCCAGGACTTGGCAAAAAGGTGATGTAAAGTACTTGCATAAAACTTAACAGGCAGAGCATTTTTGTTGTCATTATGTTCAAACTAAATGTCTGAAGACTAATATCAGTAATTTCTCCTCCCTTATCATACAACATTTAGATTTCCTCTTATTTGCATTTTGGTTTCAGAATTGTCAAGGTTCACATCTTTCTTGCTTTTCTTTGTAACCATGGCAACTACAAACTTAATTTTTTTTCTCTAATGAAAGCCAAGACTCTTGTGCAGTGATCTACAGAAGACACAATTTGAAGAAAAATACTTTAAAAATTATGGTTTACAGTCGACCATGCCAGATTAACTATTGATTGAAACAAGCCTTTAAAACCTGGTTTAAAAGTGTTCATCCAAATCTTATGATCTTATGATCAATGCACCAGGGTGAGGTCTGCTAGTAATGTTTCACTCCTCTATAACCTTCCCCCACTTGAGACTTCAACATGTTCCTCTAACTTGAGTGAACTGGTCTATCTCTGAAGGATGAAGATGAGCTTCTCTTAATCAAGAAAAATCAGAGGAAAAAAGTCATTTGTTGATGAACAGACAGAACCAGGCTCACCTGGTTCCCATTCCTGTGCAATAAACAGAAGAGCCACACTCATGAATATTGAGTATCTTGCCTGCCAGAATTGTAACTATCCCTGAATATATTCATACAGTGCTTAGGCTGGACCCAGGAACTGGGAGAGTTACTGCTGGTACTGACAACAAAAATAAATTTGCTCTGGTTGCTTATTCAGGGCTAATTCCCTGGTTAGTGTGAGTTAACATTCATGACCAGGTCAGAAAAAAAGGGGAGGAATTTGGTTTGGGATTCTTTTTTGAGCTCATTTGGATCTCTTCCACAGAGCCGAGTCTTGAAATCTGCAGTCTCAGTGAGTACCCACAATGTGCTGTGTGAAACAGAAATAGAACCTATTCCCCATCTTAGAATATCTGTCTCTTGAATTTCAACCATTTGAAAACAGAGATTGCATTTTTCTGTGTATCGAACACAGCACATCACTCACACTCAACGCACAGCAAGGCAAGACCTAGAAAACACACAGAAGAAACAACCAGGAATTATTGCTCCTCAGGCTCCAAGAAATAAATATTAACTGAAAAGAAAAACAAAACTAAGAAGCAAGAGTTTCAAGAATGCACTTAAATTTTAATCTGATGTTTGTTTGCTTCCCCTGAATATCAGAGAGCAGCTCTATTTTAAAAGAAACCAGCCTCTTGAAATGTTCATTTTACAGTTAATCAAATACACCACTGGACATAAATTAACCCCACTCCAAATTAGCTTGTTTTTCTGCTTGTTGAGTATCAGTTCAAATTTATTTGCTGTGGACCAAATTCAGCAAAGTACTTAAGCACGTGCCTAACTTTGATCATGCAAGCAGTCCCACTGAGACTATTTGCATGCTCAGATATATGTACACAGTTAAATAATTTGCTGGATCCAGCCCTGCTTTTCCTCCAGAAAGCATTTGCAGAGACAGAGTTTGTCCTGTTCCAATCACGAAGAGCTTCCTGCAAACCCACGACAGTGAAAGCTGCGTTGATCACTTGCCACTGGTCACACAGAGCTGTTTCTGTTCTCAATGAGCCGGATTTTATAGTCTGGATTAAATTTGAAGAGCCCACCGAGACACTGCATTTCTCAAGGTGAAATGACAGCGGCAAGGGCAGCAGTAACTGCTGATAGATCAAGGAGAGGAGGAAATTAAGGAACCTCAGAAACATTCTCTTCCTGGTTTTGGTCAAAAAGGCATCATTCTTGGAAAACTTACATAACCAAAAGGCACGTGGGCCTATCTTCTCATTTCTGTGCTCATTAAGAACATACGTGTGAGACTCTGCATGTGTGTGGCTGTGTGGTGTAAGGAATTCCCTGTGCAACTAGAATCCAAAGGGTGTCTCATTCCTTTCCTGGGATACTTAAATTACCCCTTTGGCAAAACCAAAGCAGGATCTTTATGGGAAATCTGCTTTCCTACAGACCTGAAAACTTCTCTGGCTAGATCCTCAAGACTTCCACGTAAATGTAAGGATGTGCTTCACTGTTATACTAAATTAAAGCGCTTACCCTCCTCTAGCAAAGTGCAGAAGAAGGACTGAGTGAAGGTAAATGTGACACAAATCATTTGGGATTACATTAAAAGTAACAAAGTTAAGAAGTGACTGGGGTGGGCACCAGGAGTAGAAGAACTGTCACAGCAGAGTCACCCTGCACCAGCACTAAGTCCTGCCCTTGGTGGCTGGTACAATACACTCCGTAACATCTTCCTAACCAATTTTCTGGGGAAACAAAGCATCCTGTACTTTCACAAAAGAGCAGCTGGACTGCTGTGTTACATAAGGGAGGTATTTGTACAATTTTAGCCCCATTTCATGGCTGGATTTGAGCCCTTTTTTGCTTAAAAGACCACTGTCATCTTCCCTGTGCTTGGTCAAATTCTTGGTCAAATTTATGCAATCTAAGCAACAGAGGAATTCGATTTTCTCTTTTTGCCACCACCTCACCTTCCAAAAGAGTTACATTTATTGATGTACAAAATCACTCTTGAAAATGTATTTGATGCCCTCCCTGGATGTCCTGGCTTACCAAGCTGTGCAAAAATTGCTCTGAAAAATTCACAAACATTATTTTCAAGCAGCGGAAATGTGTTCCCTTCAGTGACTTCATAACTAAATTGCAGAAGGGAAATAGGAAGAAATAAGACATTAGAATATTAAAAATGCCAGTGCTCAGCCAGCAAGTCAAACACCACACCAACACCGAGCATAAACATTTTATGCCTTGTTGTGCCTGTGCTGAACATTCAGAAATCTCTTCATTGTGGCCATTAATTTCTCCTCTATAAAATGGTGTTTTTCATTCACTAAACTTTCTCACAGGAAATTACATAGAAAGTATATAAAAATTATTTGTTGGGCTTGAGAAACTAATTGGTGAGTGAATTTTGAACAGAAAACACGATGTTTGATGTTGTGGCCCCCCGGTTCTGCTGAACACCTGGATCGGGCAAACAATACAAACTCAATGACTTATCAAGTACTTGGTTTCAGTAAACCATTAACTCCTTCAAAAAGGCTTTTCTTCTCCTAACAATAATTTGCCAGGTCATATAGCTTCAATAGCTTCCCAGATCACTCACTCCGTAAGAGTCCCTGGGAAGCCTGAATTTTAGGAAAAGATCTTCCATGAGTTTTACAGCTCCTGTTGTGTTTACAGGCTTCATGAAAAAAAAAGGAAGCGGTGGTATATTCTGAGAACAGCAGCTCTCGGGATCTTGACAGGAGTATTTGGTTAAATATTTTGCAACAAACAATCTACCTAGAAAACGCATCAAGCTTTTAGGATGTTGTCTGACATTCTTGAAAGTCATAGTAAAAAATACCTGGTGCAAACAAATCTCATCCAGTAGAGTGCAGAACTGGTCATGAGCACCATTCCTTTTTCCTTTTATCCCTCAAGTGTTGTTTTTTGTAAGTTTCTTAAGCTGAAGGTGAGAGAGTGTGTGTGTGTGTGTGTGTGTAACTGACTATATAAAGCACATGGTCCCCAACAAAACAATCTAATTTTTACAACCATACCTTCATTTCATGTAGTGCTTAAGGCCTCTCTCACAGACTGCTTAGCACCTCTTCCTGTAAAGGAGGATAAAAAGGCCTAGACAAAGAAATAAAAGTGACGGCCTTCTGAAGACTTTTTCAGCAGGAACTTCTGAGGTATGCTTACAAAAAACCTGCTTAGCAAAATGAAGCCATGAAGAAAGATGTGATCATAATCCAAGATCCAGACCTACTAGGAATATTTGTACAAACATCCCCAAACCCAAATCTCACAAATATTTATTTGCTACTGTCTAAACTGAAGTTATGTGTGTAGCCTTGAAAATGTCCTCCGTGTAGCACCAACACTGAGTTGCATGGAAGCAAACCCCTGCTCTCCTCTGATGGACCAGGAATTTAAAAAACCACCTCCATAAAAACACTTTGGGACGCTCAAAACCCGCAAGAGGAATAGTGATAAACAACAAAAGAAGTTCTTTCTTAGACTCTTCTGTAAATGACCAGCGTGTCCTGGACACGGCACAGGCAGTTCTGGGAAGGCCACAAGCCCAGGAAGAGCTGGGACTGCCGGCTGCCGCTCTGCTGCTGCAGCTGCTGGGAACCGAGCGCAGCCCCTGCGCCAGTGTTTGCACACAGTGAAAAATGCCCGTGCATCACAGCGCTGAAGCTCATTTCCAAGCAGGTTTCGGATTTTTAAATTTTTTTTTTTAATGGTCATTTTTCCAAAACTGATTAAAACTTCATACTCAAAACTTTTTGCCCTAAACAGCCGCCTGCAGTCTTTGCTGCTCTGAGGTTTATGATTTTTTCTTTTTTTTTTTTTTTTTTTAAGCGGGGAATTTTCCATCATCAAAATCCAAATCAGCAACACCACAGAACACTGCCTGCCGGCTTCCCGCTTCCCGGTTCAAACAAGCACTAAAGGCAATCTCGCTTCTTCCAGAAACAACAGAGGGGGAGAAAAAAAATCTCGGGGAGAACAACAGAATAACCTGAGGTCTCCGGCGCGGCCGGGGCTCGCACCGTGCTTTGGCAGCGGGGTGTGGAGGAGGGCGGGCGGCCCTGAGCTCCCACCGCCCCCCGCTGCCGGGCACTGCTCCGAGGGGCTGCGTTCAGGCGAGGCTGCAGCGCCTGAGGCTGCCGAGGCGGCGGCTCCCGCTGCCGGGCACTGCTCCGAGGGGCTGCGTTCAGGCGAGGCTGCAGCGCCGCCGCCTCCCGAAGCTGCCGCTGCGGGGAGGACGCGGCCAGAGCCGGGGCTGGGGCCGGGGCGGCGGGGGCGGCTGCGGCTTTAAGAGCTCCCACAATGCCGTGCTGGCGCCCCAGTTCCGTTACATGTCTCCCCCGGTGAAGGAAGGGGAGCGAGGGAGCGGCAGGAAGGAGGCGGAGGCCGNGGCGCTGCCCGGGAGCCGCCGCGGGACGGGCGCCGGGAGCCGCTGCCGGCACGGCGAGCGAGGGGACGGGCGGTAAGTCCTGCTCCTCTGCCCCGCTCGCTCCCTCCGTCCCTCGCTCCCTTTCCCGCCGCTCCCGGCCCCGCGTCCCCTCTCCGGCAGCTCCCGGCTCGTCCCCGCTGCGGGGTTTGTGACCCTTCCCTGCCTCCTCCTCGCTCGCCAACTTTCCCGTCCCTTTCGCCCGTTTCCCACCTCCCCTCGGATTTTCATGGGGTTTTTTGGTTTCTTTTTCTGGCTTTTTTTTGGCGTTTTCGGCTCTGCCGTTCCCCCTCTCGCCTCTTCCCAGCCTTCTCGCACTCGCTTCTGTCCTTTTCGCTTCTTCCTTCGCTACTTCCCCGGCTTCCTCCGGCTTTTCTTCTCTCCTGGCATTCTTTTTCCGTTGGGCATCGCATGGAAAAGTAAGGGATATTTCTCGGTGTCCTTGAGGAAGGGAATTCAAAACCTACTTTTCTTACACAGGGGAATCTTTGTAGTAGTTTTTTTTCCCCTTCCCCATGTCTTGCTGTCACAGGAAAGAAAATTAAACCTATTTTTCTCCTTTTTTTTTTTTTTTTTTCTTTTGCTACGTGGACTGTTTGTTTTGGTCTTTTTTCTTCTCCCCCCTCTCCGGGCAGTGCCGGTTTGTTTCACGATTAATCTCTTTTAGTCCTGCCCCAACCCCTCCCTCTCTCTTTTTCCTCCCCAGTAAGAAGAAAGATTAGAAGAAAATGTATTTTGCCAGCAGGGAACGCATGAGACTTTTTGGTTTGTTTTTTTTTTTTTTTTTTTCTCGTGGGGTAGTATTGATGAGAAAAGCTTAAGCAGATACAGTGCTGTAGGACAATACAGAGACATGAACTTTAAAGGGTAAGGAAATGGATTCTGCTGCTTGATTTATCCGGCTCTGAAGTGTTGTTGGAAAGGGCTGCTCCAGGGTCCGGGTTGGGGCTGTGCTAGTCCGGTGTGTGCCAGCCTGTTTCCTCTCCAGCAGAGTGGTGATTTAAATGCTGTGCTAAACTGCATTTCAGTGCTGCTCGTGGGTTTCGTCAGTGTGGAAAATGGGGAGGCGGGAGAAGGTTACAGATTTCGGTGTCCCCTTTGGAATTACACCTGTCACGCCTCCCATCCCTAAGCTGCAGGTGTGTCCGAGGTTGACACATTTCGCAAAATCGCTGGAAACTGTTCACATCCGTGGCAAAAAGTGCTGTCGGGGGGTTTAGGAAGTCTGGTTCGGACCTTGCGAGTTTCTGCCTTAGCTCTAGTCAGTACCACACGTTGAAATTGAGTGTTTGCCGGGCTGTGGAGAGCGAGCAAATCAATTGCCTAATGATTTCTGCAAAGACACCTGTTTAAGGGCTTTCAGGCTCCCAGCTAATTGTGTTTGGGAGCGGTGCGATTGTGTTAAGTGTTGTAAAAGTAAAGAGCTCTGTCTTTTTCAGTAGAGAATATGTAGCTTGTGAATGAGCTGTCAACTCTTTTGATCAGAGGTGGTTTTTGGTTCTGTTACATTGCCTCTTTTGATAGATACCGTTCCGAAAGTCCAAAACACTGTGTGGCTGAACTGCAAATAAAATCAGCCTCACTTTTTTTCCACTTTCTTTAAAGAAGAGAGAAAATTTCATTTCAGATTAACTTTTTGTTTGATGATATCTCATTGGAAAGTAGGCTTGACATGAAATTGTAAGTACTTCTCTGAGTCTTAGAGCAAAAAAAATTTTTTGATATGGAATGAATTGCTGAGGGAACTGAAATGACTGCTCGGGATTCATCGTATTTAGTTGTGTGCCCTTTAGGACAGCTGAGAGATAAAGGTGGTTCACTTCTTCCAGTTATCTCTCCATCCTTTCCACTGTTGCGAGCCCAGCAGAATTTGATCCGTTGTTTGAATTAGCCTTGTTTTTAATCTTTCCTGGAGATGAAAAAGTTTGGGGTACTTGGAAATAGGAGGAGAAAAATACCAAGTCATATTTAGCAAGAAGTTTAAGTCTTTCAAAACTGCCTTGAACTGTTACTGGGAACACCAGCAACAATTCTGAAGAGCCGAATTAAGTTGATTATTGTAACTTCTTAAAATCTGTTTGAGGGAAGTTCTGGAAAGGAATGAAGGAGATTGAGTTGCTGAAAGTGCAGAGCTGAGCACTGAGCATGGTGGGTTCTGTTCCTGCTTCTGCCATCGCAGGGCAGTGTGACCTCCTGCCTAGGCTGCCTTCCTGCCTGCACCTCCTGGGATACTGAGATTTCCTTGATTCTCTTAAGTGCTTTTGCACGTGATTTGTAAGAATAATTGCGTGTGAATGTTCAATTGTCGTTTTGGTTGCTGATCAGGTGGTAGTTTGGCTTGAGCTAATACTCATTCTTGGAAAGTTGTAGGGCTCTTGAGCATCACCGCTTATTTTGAGCGACATTGGATTTTTACATTGCTGTAAAGGTTTTGAGACTGGGGTTATTTTTATCCCCTGAATATCTCTGACAGTATCAGTGCAGGCTTTTTCTATGGTCCCTTAAGTCTGCCTCAAGCGGAATATGAAGGACAGCATTGACCTCTTCAGAAAGAAACTGTTAAATTGAATTACAGGTTGGAAAGCTATCATGTGGGGACTGGGCTGAGGACCCCCCTCAGCGTGATGAATGCTGTTCCTGGTAATTTTATTTTGTGAGGTCTGTAATTATGAACTTAGCTTAGTCCACGAGTGTGTTTGCTTTCTAATTTTAGGTTTTTGCTTGGGTTTTTAAGTCTTTAAAACTTCTATCTTGACATTAAATGTAAATGTCTTATGGTTTTCTGGTTTTTTTTTTAAATCCTGGGTTTTTCTGTTATTTTTTTCACGGTGGGGTTGGGGCTTTACAGGGTGATGAGATTTATTATAATCTTAGTGCCTGCCTTCCTGTAACATTTGAGACTGGGATACTTCGTAAATGGAAGACTCTAACCTGTTGCTTGTCTTTCTTCAGTGAATATGAGACTTGATTCTGTAGAAACTTGTTATTAGGCTAGTGTATGTGTGTTTCTGTGTATATATGTGTTGTATGTGTATAACTTGCTGTCCTCCCACAAATGCTCGTAGCCAGCTCCATGCTTCTGAATCTGAGCAGTGAATCTAGTTTCAAATTCAGTTTCATAAATAACTAATTCTTCCTGCCCTTCCCATTCCCCTTCAAAGCGTGTGGTGATCTCACGCCTTTGACAGGAATGGTTTTCCTGGCTGATAAGGGGATGCTCATGTTGTTTTCTCCCTTGACTGTTCTGAGGGCTGTATGTTATCTTTCTCTGTGCTGATAAAGTGTGGGGAAGGGTTGACTGGTCTGTGTGCGCCGAGCGGTGCCATCCTGCTCCATCTCTCTGCAGTTTGTCACCTGTGAAGTTGAGATCACAGAACTTGTGCTGCTTGGGAAAGGAAGGTGGGTTCGAGCTGTAGATACAGGGGTTTGTCACATCTGTTAGGGGAACTGCAGACCCCTCTGGGTTGTTACTTCACTCGGATCTCTGCAAGCATCTGGTCATCTTTGTGATGACATAAATATGGAGAGTGTTCACTTACCCTAGAGGACTCCAGGAGACAGGCACTGTGAGCTTTCAGATGGCAGGCGCTTGAGAAATCCGCTTAATTCACCTTTCTGCTTTTGAGTCGTTCCTTAAGGAGGGAGGAATCAGTTTACTTTCTTGTTGTGCTTGGAAAACGGGCTCACCCACAACAAAAGACCCTGTAATGCTTGCTGTAGTGAAGGATTATTGCACAAAAGCATCTTGCTGTGCAGCGCTGTGGCTGCGCTCGGTGTTGTATGATAACACATGTTTCTCAGCTGTTGTTGATTCCTCAGTGGCACGGACTTCAAAGGAATGTGCTGAAAGAGAGCTGCAGCCAGGGAAAAACAGGGTTTGTTCCAGTGGTCTGTACCATCCATCTGTTTAAATACTTCGCTGAACTGTTCCAGAGTGTTCAGGCATCCAGTTAGGACTGACAAGCAATTACAGCTGGGAGTAGAGCCTGCTGCAAAGAGACCACCTAGGGGAGGCTTAAGTGCTACCTCCCTTCTGTGGGTCAGAGCCCCCCTGCCCTCCCAGCCAGCGAGGAGAGATAAGGCTCCTCATTTGGGGTATCTTTCAACATGACATTGTCTAATTCCTAATGCTGTTGAGGATTTATTTATTTTTACTCTCCATGCTATCTTTAGCACAAGAAGGGAAGAATGGTAATGAGGACAGACGGTCATCTCTGTAGTCTCCTCTGTGTGGATAGCAAGCTAGGTCTGTAATTTAAATGAGCAAATATTTATAAAAAGATAATTCCTTTTTTTTTTCCCCCCAAAATGCATGGGATAGTTCATAGAGTGTGATCTGCTGATCACTTGTGTCTCCAAAGGCAGGTTAATTTTAGCTCCAAAACATAAGCAGTAAAGTTACATTGGAGCCGATTACATTGTGCTCTTTCAAATTGAGTTTGGGGAAACACTTCACAACTTCATCCACGGTAACTAAAAAAAACCCGGTGTACTCCTGCATTATAATACAGGAGGATGCTGCCAGTTCCAAGTATTATAAGTTATCTTTTTACTTAAATGCCAGTACTGGAGTCTGCTGTGCAAGACATGTCGACACCCATCGTTGCCGACTGAATCTTCATATCATGTGCTCTATGTCATTCCAGATAGTGGGACTTGGAGGAAAATATTAGCAGAGAGGCTACAAGTAATCTGTGGATAACCTGTAAAGATCCCTGAAGTTTTTCTGTGTGGGACTGACATTAATTTTGAGGATTGAAAGGAGCACTGAAGGCAGAGCAATGTGCATTTCAGCTAAGAGGGTTTAACCTTCTTTGTCAACGGAAAATGCTCATGCAGATGCACTAAGAGGATATTTGAGCTTGGAAAAGTTGTGAGGCACTCCAGGATTTGTTTTTCACCTGCAAGCAAGCAGCACAGCTTTAAAGGTGAGCTTGAATGTTGTCCTCTGCTGTGGTATTGCTCCCTCCTTAGTAGTGTGATGCGACATCTATGCCTTTGAAAGGAGAGTTCTTTCTCCCCATGTTGGCAGTCGTGATGGTTTCATGGTATTTTGAGATGTCAGATTTTAATGCCTTACTACCCCTTTGAGCAGAAAGAGGAGGGAAACTTCTAGAAATGTGTAATGCAACTGACTTTCAGCTTCTGCCCTTGCTCCAGGCTTGACACTGTAGTTTGAATTTATTTACTTGCTTTGAAAGCTGTGCTTGGTGTAACCTTGAGTTTTACTTCCTTAACTGCAACAGTACCTGACGTGTTTCCAGCGTGTACCTTGCTGTGCTTCTGCATCATCCAGTTTTAAACTGGCCAGGCTTTCTTTTTATTGTGTTCTCCGCAGGAATCTTCAGAGCTGAAACTTCCTTTTGCTTCAAGTAAACTGGAAGTGTTTTGCTAAAATATTTTTGGACTCCTGAAGCGTTTGTCAATGTTTCCAAGCTGTTGTTCGAAAGGAGTTTGGAGTTTCCGGAAGAACCTTTGGAAACTTTAGGTTTTACTGTCAGTCAGCAGTTTTGTGAGCATGGATAAAGAGAGGCTGTAATTCCACTGGGCAGCCAGATGTTTTGTGTCTGTGCTGAAGTGGGGAGACAGTGTGGCTTTCGGGGTTGAAGGGTCTGCTGTTCTTGTCATAGGGCTGTTTGGGGAACTTCAACAGATCGGATCTGCTTTCTCTCCTCTCCCTTCTGCTCCCTCCTGCCCTCTCCTGCCATGCCTATGATGATTGTGATTACCTCCTCTGGAGTAAAATGGGATTATTGAGAGCAAAGCATAATTTGTTGCTTTCTAAAAGGTAGATATTTGCTTGTCAGTCTGTGCTTCTTAAATACTAAGCTTGAAGTCATATAAAAGCTGCACGTATCTTTAGTGACAATTAGTGAATCTGTAGCAATTATCCAGTAGATTAATACTAACATTAATTCTGACTAGTGTGGCATTAAGTGAACTTTATAAAGAAATCAGTTTTCCTTGCAAACAGAGGAGAGAGCTCTCTTTGATGCAAATCCCTCAGTCCCATGTTAAATTGCACCTTTTTTAGGCACTTAAACACTTGTAAAATCTGTGTCTGTCCTTGTCTTTCTTCTCCCTCTTCTATGTGACACGTGAGGGAAAGTTAAAAGGAACTCATCAGTGGCTGCACATGTCAGAGTCTTCCTGGAGAAGAAAGTAGGAAGATGCCACAGCTAGTAATATTTAGAAGTCAATATTGGGAATCAAGAGAGCAAATGCTTAAATGTGCCATTGCAGCTGTGTGGCTGGCAATATTAACTAGCAGCAGTACCTGGAATAGTAATTCCCATCCGGAGAGAAACATATGGCAATGGTTGAATGCCCTTGTCCTTGCCCACCAGGAAGGGATTGCAGTGGGGTTTTGGTTATTTTTTTTTTAGAGAGAGCTTGTCATGGGCTTCATCCATGCCTCCAAGTCAATCCAAGTATTTGCACTGTTTTCATCGGGAGCAAGGACAGAAACTTCGAATAAGCTGCGTTGGAGACTTTGTATTTCAAGGAGTGAAAGTGGCACCCGGGAGCACAGGGCTAACAAAGAACAGTCACACGGAATACAATGCAGTGTTTTCATGTGGTTAATGGGATTGGAATTGGTAACTTGATACTCCAAAGAGATAACAAAGGCTATTTAGCATACAAGGGAACATAGGGGTTTTTTTTTTAAGGAGTTGGTAAAGAGTGTAGTAGAATCTTTTGTCAGAACTCATTCTAGTGAACAAGTTCTGTCAGAAAATGACTGAATTAACAAGAGTTTATGAAATACTCTGAATAGAAAAGGAATTATCTGTCTTACTAGCAGTGTTCTTTCACTGCAGTTCTTGTAATTGCTTAGCAGTTTACCTGCTTACCTTGTGTCCTGTGAACTTAGCCTCTGTTTCAGACTGAAAAACACCATAAGTTACAAGTCTTTGGGCTTTTCTTCTTCCAAGAATGGAAGAGGGGAGCAAAACGAAATGTGCAAAGCTGACATAACAAATCGGGTACCCTGCCTTTCCCTTGTGTCCCAGAAACAGACCAGAAAGCGACCAGCTCCCTACAGACCACAGCAGTGCTGCTTGGGGTTAAGCTGTCCTGTGTGAGACTGCAGAGAACTCTCCTTAGGTGGCTTTTGATGTAGTGAGGATGGACAGCTGTGATGGTGATCAGCTGTAAGAAAACCCAGTCCAATCTCATAACTCCAGAATAAAGATAATATTCTACTTTAGGCCTGCTGCTTGCCTCCTTTGTGGTTTTAGTGAATCAAAGGAACTTGCAGTCTGTGTGGGCAAGGCTGGAAGACAGGGGGGCACATACCTTCAGGAGGTGGTGTGTGCTGCAGGAGGAGAGCTGAGTGTGAGTTTGCTCTTGGCAAGTTCTGTGTGCCATGGGTTGGTTGTTTTCTAAGGCTAAAATTAAGGGAAGAGGCTCACCTTTTCTAAGTGGAGTGAGAGAGCTGGGCTCTTGCCAGCAGTCAGAAATTACGATTTAAAAAGTACTCAGGCAGTGGGTTTGGTTTTACTTAAATTCTTAGCAAGACAGAAGGGGGGTTGGGTCTATTAGGAGTTGCTGGTGTTCTGTTTGTAACTCATTGCAAAACTCCTCATCAGCTTGGTCAGCAGCCTGGGCTGATGGAAGGTGTCCCTCCCCGTGGCAGGGGGTTGGAATGAGGTGGTTTTTAGGTCCCTTCCAACCCAGGCCGTTCTGCAATTCCATGATTCTGTGCTGGATTTGCAATGTGCCTTTTGAAACATGGGGCTCGTTTCCAGCCCTTGCTGGTCTCCTGCTGCCATTCTTTTAGCACTTCCCATTAGTGACTCCGTGTGTGTGCCTGATGGCACTGCCAGGCCTTTCTGCCCTGCCACCAGGCTTCCTCAACACTCCCTCATGACTTAGTGGCTTTCCAGGTGCCTCTCTGGTTGCAGCACAGCCTTTGCTCTTGGATGGGAGGGTAAGACACCAGCACTTACCTTTCACATCTCCCAGGCACAGAGCATTCCTCCAATTCCTCTGCTGCTGAGCTATTTGGAGCAGAGCAGGGGGAACACTTGCTTTGCTGTTTCCTTGTCCAGGAGTTGGGTTTAAGTTGCACAAAGCACCTGTCCTGTTGTGATCCTGACATCCTGTCAGCGCTCATTCCCCCTCTCCTTGGGAGATAGCGTTTTTGTTGCTGGCAGCTCTCTGCCTTAGCCTTTTAGGGAAGCCCAACCAGAAATTTTCTAGAATTCTTCCACTCCCTCCCTCCCCTTGTCCTTCACTGACCTCTAACCACATTTTTATCTTTCTTGACAAGATGCTTAGTTTCATTTATCAGCTGCTTTTCCCTTCACTCTTCAGCTTTGATTATTTTTCCAGGAGCTGCTTAGAAGCATTAACCATTACAGATGTGCAGAACAGTCAAATACAGTCACATTCCTTAGTGTTTTGGTTTTTTTATTGTACTCTAATACTAAAATGCCTGTGGCAGGTAAATATTTTTTATGCACACTGCTTGTCATGACAAAAATGTCCATCCTCAGCACAGGGTAAGGAACTGCAGTGGCTGTATTTTCATATTACAATATACCAATATTACCAGCTTCAAGAGCCCTGTGTTTCCCTCCCTAAGCATGAACTACTGTAGCAAGTTCTGACTTTTTAAAAAGTCATTAACATTTTCTGAATTTGTATTTACACACTGTAAGATAAAAATGTGACATAAATAGAAGGAAATGGCAAATACACTTTCCTGTCTTGTGCTTGACAAATGCTCTGTCACCTCTACACAATATTATTTTGTTCTAAAAACCTTAAATATTACTTCAACTTTTGTAAAAATATATTTGCTTTAATTGTGGGTAGCAGAG
Organism: Ifrita kowaldi; assembly: GCA_013398055.1. Taxonomy (NCBI): domain Eukaryota; kingdom Metazoa; phylum Chordata; class Aves; order Passeriformes; family Cinclosomatidae; genus Ifrita; species Ifrita kowaldi. Next base: position 26,965 of record VZRS01014575.1, on the reverse strand, counting down.
CAGAGGATGACTGGATTTATTTAAATATATGCTGCAAGGATATTTCTTTCCTATTTTGCAGTGCCCTTCATGCTTGTCATTGTAAGTGTATATGCAAAAGCCTAAATAATTGGAAATCTATATGCTTCCTGACCATGGTTTACTTTAATAGTCCTCAATGATCTCTGGACAAACTGTATTTTATTTCAAAAGACCTCCATTATCCTCAGCCTGACCAGTATGAATGAAAATAGCATTCAATGTATACACCATTTTTAAGAATACCCTTCTTTTTCTTGCTGACATGGACATAAAGCATGTGGTAGGGTGAAGACAGTTCTATAATGGAGTAGAAAATTAAGTAAGAGGGAAGAAGAGGGAATGGCTTCAAGTTGATAGAGAGGAAGTTCAGATTGGATATTAGGAAGAAATTCTTTCCTGTGAGGGTGGCAAGGCACCCGAAGAGGTTGCCCAGAGAAGCTCTGGATGCCCCATCCCTGGAAATGTTCAAGGATTTGATGAAAAAAAGAATATTTAAATCTTTTGTGATGTCACAAAGTGTAGCTGTAATGTTGAGCCTCTTCTTTGCTGGGATTTCAAGTACAAGGCAGATGGGAATCTCTCTGGTCTGATTTTAATATTGGCAGGGGGAGCCATCTGAGTTGCTTCATTCAGAGTTCAAACCTTAGTACAAGACTACAGGGTGAACTTCCTTTGGACATCCAGCCACTACTTATCAGTGGCTTTTTTCCTGTAAAAAATAAAATGTATGGCTACTAGATGGGTAATTAGGCTTTAAACCAGCAGTTGGTAGGTGCATGTCCCATCCTGAGGGGGCGAGACTGTTGGCATTCCCAGGATAATCTCCCTGTAATGAAGTCCAGCTCTGGAATAAGTTCTTGATTAACTTGTGTGGTGGCATGACAGCCTCTGTTGCACCCTGAAATGCTCCTCAGCCAGGCTGGAGTGGCAAAGGCACAGATGCAGGGTGGTGATGGCCCAACAATGCCACCTGTGAGGCACTCTGTGGGTTACAGAAGCCGTGTGTGCTGTGGCTGTCACGTAACCCAGGGGAAGTGCCTGTGAAAGATGTTAAGCTGATTGACCTGGCACCTTGAGTGGGATAACAGCAGGCACATAGCTGGGGTACAGCTTCTCTGCTGGCAAGAAGCTCAAGCAAAGGGAAATGTAAACCAGGGTGTTCTTATGGAATCCTAAACATTTTAAGGGACGAGTATCAAGGAAAGGCTCATCTTCATATGAGAAGTGCCGACTGGAAGAGTCAGATTTGTTACAAGCTAATTGGTTTTGGAGGCAGTGGTGAATTGTTGCTGTACCTTGTGGATTCCAGGAGCTGGCAAGGGTGTAAAGTGTAATCCTGCAGTTGGTACACAAATCTGTGTGGCAAATCAACCACTGGCTCTTCTTACAACATCTTTTCTTGCAACATTTTCTTTAGTTTTCCTGCAGGATAGTAACTCTAATGCCAGTGCTCCAGTGCTGTTTGAGCAATACAGAGCTTTCTGGGAGGGTTTGTGTGTTCTTCTAATAGAAGTTCAAAATAATTTTGCTTTATACCCGCTGTTTCCATCTTGCTCTGTGTTGTGTTCTCCTTCTTCCTGACTCCTGCAATGCTTTAATAGTCAGTCCTGTGCTTGTTGAACTAGGAAAAGGGAAATAACTATAATGCTCTAACATGGGTCCTTTCTACTACACCTGACATTCAAGTGAGACATTAAAGCCAAGGCAAATCTTGAGTAGTTTGACTTGGTTCCTTTTCATAGTCCTTTTCCAAAAACTCTGTTTTTGTAGTATGATTTCTTGCAATGGATTTGTTCCTGATGTTGAGAATTACTACAGACCTTCAAAAGCGATCACAAAGTAAAGAATTGGCAATATTAGTTTAGAAGTTTTCACTGGTTTGGTTTTTTCTTTTTTTAAATTCATATAGTAGCAAATTGATGGGAGTATCCTTTGAGAAATTCTTTACCATCAGTTCCGTAAAAAAGAATTTTAGGTTCTATTTTGCTGTGCTGAGCCCATCATCAGGTGTCTGACTGGTTGCCTTGTACTTCTTAGCACTCTTGAGGTGCAAATGGTGTCTGTTCTTCTATTCACACTGAACCCTGTGGATGTGTTGAGAGATGTTCTTTCTGCGCTTCATTCACGTGACTTAATTTCATTAAAGCAAAGGCCAAGCGTGTCCTGAAATTTGTAACAATACTGCTTGCTCTCCTAGTACCTGTTTGCTCATTGTCACCAATTTGACAATGTGTGAATCTGAGGCAGAGCTTGACTATATGAGAATTGGTGATTTGTGCCTGCATTTGCCTCTTCTTAGGGAAATTTCAGGGTTTTTTTTTTCCCATTAACGTTTACCAGATGTGGGTTTTATTTGAAAAGGAAGGAAAAAGAAGCTTAAAGTACAGATTTATGTAGGGCTGTAAAAATGTGTTGCTTTGTCAGCTTATGCTATGAAAAATATGCTGTATGTAGGAATTAATGTGTTGGTCTTCATGTGAGATGTTTTACGCTCAGTCAATAAATGCTGAAGCTTATTTGAGGCAGTGGAAATGTGTGTAGAGAGTGAGGTAAAGAGTGATTGGGTGCGAGTCAATGTGAGCCATCATCCCCAAACAAATATTGTGACACAAATCACTTAGGTAAGTTTGCCTTTATGTGTTTGTTTGGGTTTGTGTGCAGGAACTGATTTATTTGTGTTGTGTCTTGGATGGAGGGGACAGCAAAGTAATTGTGACAGCTGGTATTAAAAACTAGTGTGCAAACTTATCCACGTGGCTTATTTCTGTGAAATTCAAGTTGATTTATTCCACCTTGTCCCACTCTGGGAGAAAACCAGTTGCTTTCTTTGAGTCAACACTGGTTGTCCTCGGAGCTGAGACTCCAACTCTGCCTGTGTTGATGTACTCACTTGTGAGCACAACTTGCTCAAAAATGTATTCAGCATCCATAATAGGGGATACTTTTTGCATTTTAATGAAAACTCTTGGAATGCTTTGGGAACCTGGAGTAATTCAGTGGCTCTGAACTTCATTAACTGTAGAAGTACTTAAAGAAAGCGATTTAAGATTTGTCACTGGCTTAGGGCTAGTGGGAGGTCTCTGAACCATGTCATTATAAATGACCATATGTAAAGAAGGCTTTAATTTTCTAGGCAAGCATCTTCTTGGAGTCAGTTTTCAGACCCAACTGGTAAAAGCAACCTGGTCTGAATGGAGCACTGGCCTTGCTTTGAGCAGGAGCCTGGGCTCCAGCAGCTCCTTCCAGCCTGAAGGCTTCTGTCCTTTGGTTTATTTTCTTTTTCTTTAAGAGGTGTTCGTACCACACAGCCACCGTCAGCTGTAATGGGATTGCCTTGCTGATGCTGCCAGCAGTTAAGCCAGAGGGATAAATAAAACCTTGCTTGTAAGTAATTTAAAAAAAAAAAACTCTTTTTTTTGCTTATCTTTACAGCACTTCTATTGGATAAATGCAGAACATGTAGGATTTTCTTTGCATCTCATTTTGTGGCTGCTGCAGAATCTTTATTTAAAGAGGTGGAGTAGGGCAAGTTATTAGGACCTTCCTCTGAACTGTAGGGTAAGTTCTCAGCTTTCCAGGAGCTGGATTTTTGTATGGAATCTAATGATTCTGTACTTGAATGCAGCAGACAAACAAACTGCTTTAGGGAAACTTGTCACAGATGGATAATATATTGAAATTACTCATGAATTATTGAGTTGGAAAAAAAAGCTATAAACATAGCAAATATTAGAGATGATAAAGGAGAGAAGGAAAAAATCTTTCATCCAAGGTACTTCTAACAGAATACGGTGTATCCATGTATGTGGTGAGACCTTTTAAGGAGTTAAAAATACAGATTTTTCTATAGGAATGTCTATGTATGTACTTGAATAAGGTGATATGGGAAAAATACATGCCTGGTAATGAATCCAGGATTTCAGGGCTGCTTGTTCACACACCAGCTTGCTTTGTGGAAGGAATAGTAGAGTGGGTGTTCCTTTATGTGTCTGGACTCGTGTCACAGAGGAGCCTGTCACTCCCTGGTGATAACTCTGAGATTTGGAGAACCATCCCACTCTGGACCCAACAGGACAAATCAGGCTTTCAGCTGCAAGCTTTGAAGTGGGAGCAGAAGAAGAGATTTTTAATGAGGTTGAAGGGGAATAAGTGATTAATACCCTGTGCTTCACGAGGTGCTACATCACCAGAATTTTTTCTTGAAATAAAATCCTTGATCAAACCATTCTTCTGCCTCTTTATTTGTTGAGTGAAAGGGTTCCCCGTTAGTTCAAGTACTGTCATAGAATTTTTACATAGTTGATGTTGAGTAGATGGCTTGATGTACCTTTTTTCATGGAAATCTGATTTTCTTCCTTTCAGTTAAATGATTTTTTTCTTTTCTGATAAAGCAATGCTATAACATACTATGAAAAAGGGACCGATTAATTAATTCTTCACTATTTTTTACTTCTAGCTGAAGTAATCTTGATAGAAGAAAATGATAAATGGAATAGAGAAAGATCAAACTTTGCAGGAGTAAGGACACAAAGGAAACTCACTAAGTGGTCACCTGTGCAAAAATAGTCAGCAACTACAGCATCAGTTCTTAGAAACTTTGGCAAATACCTGAATGTCACAGTATGTGTTTAGTTATTTATGTAAAGGCACCTGAATTGCAAAATCTGGAGTTTCTTAATTTAAAAACCAGTAAATTAAAAGCTCATTTAATAGAACTTACACCTTGAGTTGGGGAAGGTTAAAAGGGAAATCTCGGGACAGTGATGTATTCTGGCATCAACTGCTGGTTGTTTAGTCATGTGCATCAGTAGTTATCTACCCTACTGATAGCTTCTCTTTTCTAAATCAAGATTAGATAGGAATTTGGAGTCACTGTGTTATCTCAGGTGGTTTCTTGAGTATTATTTTGGTATGTCTTCCTTCCTGGTTTTGGTGAAATGTGAGACTTGATTTAACTGCTTGCTGGCTTGTCTTGGAAGCTCATGGTTTAGCTCCTTAGTTTATTTACTAGAAAGTGATGATCTGTTGGAATTTGAGCACGGGGCTCTGAGTATGCACATATTGCACTGATTCTGCAGCCGGTGGCCTGGTGCCAGCTGAGGTGGGCAGAGCTGGAACTGAGCCACTGCTAAACACCTCTGCAGTCACAATCATCTGTGCCACGGGGAGCTGCTGTGCAGTGAGCACAGGGGGTCGTCTGCAGGAGCAGCACATAATTTGGATTGGATTTTAAAGTTTTTTTGGAGAAAAGAGATGGGAATAGGAGGTTTAATTGCAGTAGAGGCTGTGTCTGTTGGGATGTGGAGCTGCAATACTTTAGAGTTGAAATAAACCCTGTAGTGTTTTGGTGCTGCCAGCTTTACACCAAGGTGCAGGCTCGTGGCCAGAGCTGTTGTAAAAGCAGTTGTAGCTGCTCTTGCATGGAGGTGCTGGAGGTCACTGAAGTGGCAATCTGGGACCAGTAAGCCCTAATTACTGACCACGTGTGGGAGCAGGACATGCTGGATCTTGGAGAGCCTCCTGCAGTGTATCAGCTGCAAACCACAGTATTGATGATACTGCATGGAAATGCACTGGTATTACTGGAAGCTTTTTTTTTTTATAGATGGTGTTTGAAGATCTGGGGACTCTGAGCTTGTCACCTGTTTCTGTAGCATGCTTTGGCCAACTTTCAGCCATTTGTGTTGGTAGCCTGCTGAAATAAATGGCTTTTTGATGATGTGATTCTCTAAAAGGGATCAATTGATTAAAGTGTTTGTTAAAAGTTCACCGGTTGAGCAACACTTATAAATCCTGTCTTCTTTTGACGGGACTTTAAATAGCAGAGCAACTGTGTACTTGCATCTATCTTTTTGAAAGGGGAAAAAGAAGCTTCCATACTTTCACAGCAATACTTTAAAAATACCTGTCGTTGCCTATGGAGCTTTTTCTAAGTGTATATTTTCATGGGAGAATTTTGCATTTCCTTTGCAGTGACAGTTTACAGTGGAAAAGCATGTTTATTTTTGGCAATCTTCTCAAAAGAACCTAGATTAAGATCTTTGACCTACAGCTGTTGTAAATGCAAGTCTTTTTGTTATAAAGCCTTTCAGAGTTGTTCCCTTTTTGTGTTAATTGATTAAAAGATGTGCTGGGTTGGCCCAAGTTCCTCTTGGTAATTGGGTAAAACAAAACCACAGAGTAGATAGAAAAATCAACAATACCGCTTCCTTTTGGGGAAAGTTGATTATTTTGATGGACTCTTTTTGCCTGTTGTGGGCATATATGTGTGTATATATATAATATGTGTGTGTATATATATATGTATTTTTGTGCATGTTTTGGTCTCTTAGATTGTTTTGGTGTCTTAGATTGACACTGCACTTCACCAGGTCTGTCTCAATGTTGCAGAACAGATGGTTAATTCAAAACCAAGAGTATTAAAGCTGAGTAGCTAAATCTGATCTCTTAAAAATGAGGTTGCCAAAACAAGCTGCTGTATTTGATGTAGCTGCTGAATTGGTCTTTTCTTTGCTACAAAGGCAAACCTGAGTCCAATGCCTCAATGCAAAGAGGTTGGTAATTTCCAAATTTTTTCAGCTTTCAGTTTCTCTCTGAGCCTGTAACTTGAAGCAGGAAGTTACTTACATGTTGTAGGGGTTCTGGAAGAGAAAAAGGCGTGTTTCAAATCCATTGTTTTTTCTGGGCTTATCGCCGTGGTCCTGGGTTTTTAAAGTAACAAAGATAAATTCCAGCAGTGGAATGAGGCTGATGCCTGTTTTTCACATGCTGTGATTTGCTTTTTTCTTCTATTTAGGTGGTCAGTGAAATGAGGAGAAAAGGGCAAATTGTTAGAAGAAAGAATTTGCCTGTAAACACAATAATCCTTTCTCTGGTTGTCAGCCAATAGGATAGATAATTTGAAACAGGTGTTGTGCTAGAAGAAACCTTTAGGTATCGAATCCAACCTGCACACCACAGATCTTGGTTATCTCTGGACAGGGCCTAATAAATATGTACTGATACAAAAGGGATTAAAGCATTTATTTCTTGTATTCACCCTGTTGGGATTATTTTTTAGGGATGCTATTTCACACTAACCCACTTTCCTCTTTTCAAATGAAACAGATGAGCAGGCTGATGCTCTTTATCTCAGTTCTTGGAGGTTTAAATACTTACAATTCTTCTGTGAGCTGCTGCAAGTCATAGTCACTTTTCAGGAATCTCTGACCTTGCAATCCATTTTTCTCTGGTGGATTCATCTTAAAAAGAGTGCTGTATGTGACTTTTGGGGGCTTATTTTTCACTTATATGATGCTGTAAGATGAGCTCGTACATTCTTTAGGACTACTTTATCTTGAATGATAAGGCATGGCATCAAGGTGGTGTGAGCATTGTATAAAAGTTGGAGACAGCAGCCAAGTTATTTGTGTATGCTTCTGCCTTGATAAATGCCCTAAAGTTTAAAAAAAATCAGGCTTCCAAATCTTTAATTGCTTTTGCTGCTTCTTTTAATGTTTAACTCTATGAAAGGTGTCAGGCAAACGGGTCCAAATGGCATCCTTCCTTCTCTTTGATTTACATCATAAGTTTTATGTGTAGAATTGCACTTGCTGCAGAAGAATCTGAAATTTTGTACTTTCTGGGGCTAGGCCAATACTTGCCATAGAGAGGATATTGCTTTGCTTGGTTGCATATTTAAATGCTAGGGAAAAATCTTGATTTCCATGGGACTTCTGGGCTTTTCTTAAAAGAATGAGTTAGTTTTGGTTCTTTTTAAATTCTGCTGCTTCTCATTGGCCTGGACCATTTTATTTCAGGGATTTTGCCAGCTCTGTTGATGCCATCAGCCACGTCCTCAGGCTTCTGGAGATGATGGTCTTGAGAGGGGGAATTCATCTGAAATCTGTTTGCTGATGTGTGGGTTAGGGCATGCGTTGGGTGTTCACATCTCGACTTGAAATGTCCCCCTCAAACATGGTGGAGGAAGTGCAGGAAGCAGAGAAGCCTTGGCAAGCTTGGAGAAAGCACCACATTAGGGAAGAAGTTGGCAGAGGCACTGAAGTGTTTGAGAGCAGATGGAGTGTTGTCATCAGCTGCAAAATCAATGTAAATACTTCCAGAAAATTACTCTTCCTCTGCTCTTGCCAAACAGAAGGAACAGGAGAGCCATAAAAACCATTGGCAAATTGTTTTAGCTGCCAGTGAGCACCCTTGCAGTTGGAATCAAGCTGGAATTCTCCCTTGCAGCACTGGGCAGCCACTGCTGCAGGAGCATTGCCTTAGTGGTGATGAAATACACATTATTTTTAGTTCTTGCCTGAAGATTTACAGTTGGAAAATCCCACAGTTCTGTCTCTGTGCAGTTCTGTTGGGTCGTATCAACAATAAAAATGAGAATTTCGTTACTGATTGTGCTGTGTGGCACAACTCCCCTGTTCTGGGGTGGTTCAGTGTGGGGCTGTAAAGCAGTTATTTCATGTGTATTAGCATCACGTAACTGGGAACCCGTCTGTCCTCCCAGATGCACACTTTTGGGATACTGTTGTGTTTATAAATGTGGCTGGCTGGCTGCTGCTGAATTGATGGCTCTGGTGCCTGGTTTAGAAGGGGCTGGCAACCCCTAAATGAAAATGGGGAGCCACAAGGCAGGGTGAGTTACTGGATCACAAATGCGTGTGGCATTTGTGCCTCTCTTGACCCCTTATTACCCAGGAAAATGAATGTTGGAGTAAAGCATGGAAGATGGAGAGCGTTGGGTTTTAAATTCTGAAATCCCTGTTTGTACTGATCCAAATTCCATTTCCATGGAAACTGGAAGTTTAGTACTCTCACTTGTCAACTTCAGCTTCTGGCTGGCTTTGGGGACACTAAAATTGTTCACTTACACTAAACCTTCCAGAACTGAGAGTCATGTCAGGATATTATCACCACATATTTTGTGGAGACTGGGAAATTATAACTATAATTACTTCCTGCATTTATTTTCTGAGAGATGCTTAACTTCAGCTGCTTCCAGATCAGAAATCTGAATGCTCAGAGCCTGTGCCATGTTATCTAATTGTGGAATTGTCATGTGCATAATGTATAAGACCATAGTTTCTGGTGGGGATGGTTTCTTCGTTGCTGGTTTTGCAGGTGCTGAAGCAAGCCTAATTTATTTAATTAGCTGACTGCAGTAGTGCAGGTGTCCTCCCTTGCTGTGCACACATCATCTGCAGCAACAACTTCACCCCTAAAGACATCATCAATCCACACTCTTTAACGACCCTGGGGCTCATCATGAAGATTTTCCGAGTTCTGATGCTGCCCTTGCCTGCAAAACAGCTGCCAGGCCAGATCTGCCTGGAGTTTGTGCTGACAGAAGGGCTGTGCCAGGCCTGGCAGGGAAGCAGAGGGAGGCTGAACTTTCTGGGAGAAGCCCTGAAGGAGCTGATGGCTCTTCCTGCCCCTGAGTGGAATGGAATTGGTGAGATTGTGGAGGCTCTAAAGAATGTACCACTATGTCGTGGAGCCGAGAGCAGAAACCTGCCATCCTTTTGTCACTCAGTAAGTGTGGGAAGGTAACTTTTCTGCTCTTGAAGCTTGGCTGGTGAAGTGAAACTCTTTCTAATGATTTATTAGTTCTTTTATCGGTGTTCCACTTTCACTTAGAGCCGCTTTGGAAGCGTTATAATCACTGCAACCACTGTTTGAAAGCAAGTGTTCTTTATGGATTGACATTTCTGTGTTTGTGTACCTTTGATGTGCAAAAACATGCCACAGTGTAACAGTATATTGAGTGTGAGGGGAAGCAGCATTATGTTAGAGACTTGTAACCTGAATTTTTTTCACTTTTTTTCTTGGTGCAGAATAGTAGTGTAAAAGTAGTGTAGCAGTGCCTTTGTGGGCTATTAACTCTATGTTTGAGTGCCAATCTTGCATGTACCTTCACCAGAAGCACTGATGCCAGTTCAGCTTTCAACAGGTGCATTAAACTTCAAATTCGCTTCTCTGGGTCTTAAAATATTCATCTGTCAGGGCAGGTGACCTTCCTCCGTGTGTGTGCCATATTCTGTGAGCACAACTGGCTGTCCTGGATGTGTTTGAACAGAAACATTGAAGGAGAGAGCTCCTCTCACTTGTTTTGTGCAGTAATAAGCCAGTTTGAAAGAAGATAATCTCTTTTTCATGGGTAAATAGGACTACTTTTAAAATAATTTTTTTAAGAAAATTAAGCTTTCATCTTTGTAAATCAGTTACAGCAAGGTGCCATTTTGATTTCAAAAAATGAATGAGGTGGTTCTGAAGCAGTGCTTGAGATCTTGGAAGAGATGTTTTCCAAACACTTAAGGAAAAATTGTTTACAATTAAGAACTTAGAAGTAATTTTGTGCATTTTGAGGTTTCTTTTATCTGGTAGAAGTATCAGTTTGATCATTAGTGTATTTTTTCCTCTAAAGATCATGAGGTCAGAAAGATAAGTAGTATCAAGAGTGGAAAGGGAGGATCATTTGACTGGCACATACTCTTCTGTCATGAGCTGGAATTTTCTGGAGATCCATCTTCCTGCCTGGATTTCTTTAATTCCAGATGCCTTTTTAGGTGCAGTGTGGCAGGCTTGTTTCAGGGGAGGAACATTCAGCATCACGGCCCTGATGGCCTTGCCTGTCTTCAGGTAGAAGGTTCCAGGTTCATTCTGAAGTATGGGCAGCTCTTTCCTGCTGTAATGGCTGGAATTCCATTGGAATTTGCCAGTATAAACCAGGAGCTGGGAGAAGAAGAGACATGGATTTTTCTTACAGCACAGATACAGGGTTATGAGAGAAACAGCCAGAAATTAGCATAATTAAATAATTCTGCTGCTCCCTGTAAAGCCAAAAAATCTTATTTGTTTGTATTAAGAAATTTGCCTTATGCTTGAAAGGTGTTGCCATAATGATAATTTGGCAATGGCATCTCTTCTCTGTTCCAGCAATCAGTAAGTGTGAAAGCTAAAGACAAGTTTTAAACAGGTACATGTGCAAAGTAATAAACCTTTACTGAGGGAAAACATTCCCAAACTGCCTGCAGCTAAATGCAGGAACATCGAGTAATCCAATGGAGCTTCTAATCTTCTTTAAAATGTTACTTGAGGAGGTGCTTTAACATGCAGAAATCCTTTTGTTGTGCTGGTGTGTCTGATCTTGTACATGAATTTAAATGGAGAAATATGAAAACCTGAGTGAAACTTCAGCACAGCTTCTCTTCCTGTGTCATGGGTGTTATTTAAAGGATCAACACAGGATATCTGTGTGCCCAGCTGGGCAATTATTCAGCTGCTTGTTTCGTGCCTGGTGCTCAGTTCTATAATTACTTGACTTCTCACCACTTATATAGGTCACAGATTTAAAGAAAAAAAAATTCAAAAAATCAATAATAATGGAAAAGATGAGTATTAGTGCACGAAAACCTTGTGTGGTGGAAGTGACTGACTCAAAACCCTTTGAGGTCTCATTCTTTTCACACGTGGGAGTTATGTTGTTCTCATTGAAAATGGTGTTCTGTCCATGCTGTTTAATGCAGTTTGAGCATAACAGATTATGTTTACCAGGGATTTTGTTATCTAGGCTCTCTTCAGTGTATGTAGAAAGCCAAGATGCAGGTACACAACTTCAGAAATACAGAAATACTGAACTCTTGTCCCCCTTCATGTATTATGTGTGGATAATAGGCATAAAAATAATCACATATAAACAAATAAATAACAAAATCTTGTTTTCTGGTGCCATTAGTCAGTTGTTGATTGCTACAAAGAGCTCCTTCTCCCACCCAGAATCTTAGAGCTGAGATTCTCATTCACGTCATTCTTGGATGCAGTTTGCTCACCAATAGTCACTCTCCTTACATTAAACTCCTTATTTTTAGAAGGCTCAAGGAGTTATGTTGTAATTGAATTACTGTGAAGAGTGTTCTGATCCATTATGTAGCATGCACTCAGTCCTGGTCAAGTGGCTTTTAATGGCATTAAAAAATAACCTCATTAGTTCTCAGAATGTATATGTTTTCCCCAGAATCAGTGTCTAAGAATGGAAAAACACCAGCAGCAAGTCTTAGTAACACAGCTGAGTGAAAAGGGAAGCACTCGGGCTGCTCTGGGTCACAGACATTGGGCCATTCTACCCATAAAACAGGTATGGGCTTGTACTTGACTGTAACTGATTTTACTTTGTGTGAGGGCTTCGTGTACTATGCTGTGAGCAAAAGCAGACAAAACCACCTCTCTTAAACCCCTGGAGATGTTGGTAGTGGCAGATCTGCAGTTACATTTGCTTCCAGAAGATGATGGTGACTTCTGACTCTTGACTTGGAGGAGGTGAACAGCTCCCCTTGCTGATGACAGTAATACATTGGGTTTAAAAACTGGCTTTGCCTTGTGACTTAGCTCTAAATCTTGTATTTCTAGGGTTTATGTAGACCATAAACCATGCTATAAAATTAGCTTTTGGCCTTTCAACTAATATGCATAAGAAGTCAATTCTGAAGTCCTTAGAATAGTAATTATGGTTGGTTTATGAGCATATATCTTCAACTGATGGATTTCCCCTGCACCCCTTTATGACAGTGTACACTGTGCATGGTTCCAGGTTTGTTTTAGGCAGTATGTATTTAATTAATGGGGTTGGCTGAACAGAATCAGCCTCTATGCTCCAAATGATAATTCCTTTTGGAGTCGAAACAGCTATTTGAGATATTGTGTCCTACTTTGATTTTAACATGACACATTCTTAGAGCTTAACAGTGGTGTCAAGCCGTTGCTTAGTGTGTGTTATTTTCCTTCATATGGGATATAAAAATGGGATTTTCCTTTCTGTAACTGCATTGTAACTTGCCTTTTGGGGTGTTTGGTATCTGCTTTCACATGGTGCAGCCACGCTGGTTCTGTACTTGGATATGCATCTTTTGTAGCACTGAGCTGGGTTGCATGCGGGTTACTTCTTCCTGCTGCAATGGAGATAAGAGATTGGATCTTCCCCTTCCTACAGCAAGAACAGCTAACATAGGCTCAATGATGGTAAACAGATTTTAGGAAGAAATTGTTCCCTGTGAGGGTGGTGAGGCCCTGGCACAAGTTCCCAGAGAAGCTGTGGCTGCCCCTGGATCCCTGGAAGTGTCCAATGCCAGGTTGAACAGGGCTTTGAGCAACCTGGTCTGGAGGAATGGGTTGGAACAAGATGATTTTTGGGGTCCCTTCCAACCCAAACCACTCTAATTCCTTGATTCAGTGTACCACAGGCACTCCTCTCATGTTTTTGAGGTTTTCAGGTTGGTTTTGGGTGAGGCTTTTCATAGCTGTGCATTATTGCTGTGACTTAACAGCACCACCTGTTCTGCTTTACGCTTACGAGGAACTTTCTGAACTCTCCATTCAGTGTAATTGTTGCTTCTTTTTGGAATAAAAAATGCACAAGAGAGGTTATTTTCCAAATGTGCAGCTTTGTTTTGATGAAGGAACTTCCAGTTCTAAGTGGTGCAATGAAAGCAATTATTTGCATGGGGAAAAGATGGTTTGGGTGTGTTTTACCCTTCAGGTTTCCCAGTGGGGTTTCCATCTACACCTCAGACTTCATCTCTGACAAAGCTGCTCCTGTGGGCAAGGACTTTTCTAGGACATAGGGTGCTGCAATATTAAATATTATTACATTTAAATTATATTTTTGTTTCAGTTATGCAGTAATATCCAGTGTATGAGGCACTCTTACAGTCAAGTGACAGGAGTCTTGCCTTTACTGCATTAGTCAAGTAATGTAAACGAATTTCACTTAATGTTGGGTAGGAAGCAAGCTGGAAATGGAATAACTTTGAAGTTGGATTGCTACCAGCTTGCTACACTGGCAGAAATGAAATAATTATTTGTCTGTTAATGGCAAACTGTCAAGAAAATGCTGATTCTGATTTTAATGCATTTCCAAAACTTATTTATTAAGAATTGCATAACAGCATATTGAGATATTAACACTGCAGCTTTGGTGGCTTTGAAGGCTTCACTCCAAAAACTGATTTTTAATTTTTTTTTTAAATTGTGTTTCCAAGAATGAAACATAAAGAATATGGGGTTTGTGTTATATGGTAGGGTTTTTTTATTGTGAATGTGATAGCTTGGTGAAATATCTTACCTGTATGTGCTCTTTTTTTATTATAATGAGCTCTTTTGGAGGTGACTGAACCAATGCTTTTGCCCTATCTTATTTCCATCTTAAAAATATTTTGTGTAGCAAAGAAATAATTTCATGGTGATGCCAGGTCACTTTTAATAAAATCTAGTAATTGTTCTCATATGGGGTATTATGTCCTATGCAGAGTATGTGCTTTTCTACATCAAATTAATCTCAAGGGCAAGAAGGACAAAAATGACTGGAATAAATAGTAGAGAAATAAGATTTCTATTTTCAAATAATAAAAAAAAAAAAAGGAATGTCCTTTCTAAAATGTAACTGAGAAAAATGAACAATAAGACTGTCTGGTTGTATTAATGTTGGTGGAGTTTGATAATTTTGTTCCTCTGCTACACATCAAATATAGATAACTCTTGTTGCTCCTAATCCTCATCACTGTTGAACATGGCTTTAAAAAATTTAGCTCCCTCTTCTGAAGATCTGGGCTAATTAAACTTTCATTCATCTTCTGCAACAAAAATGTAATGTTTCACTCTGCTCTTGCCTTCTGCAGAGAAGGTACCGTGAGCATCAGTGCCTCCAGTGCCTGCAGTGAGGGTGGCATTCCTGGCTGCTTTGCTGAGCACCTGGATTTCCAAAGCCTCTCTCCATCGGTTGCAAAATTGTTCCAGGTTGTGTATTGCTTTTTTTGTCCTGCTGAGCTCCTGCTCTGGCCATCAGTGGCTCTCCTGTTTTCCTGGTGAGTGAATGCCTGAAGAACAGAGAGTTTCTGCCCTCTGCAAGTACCACCAGCACAGTGGGCTGAGGAGATCTTAATTCCTGAAGCAGCACGTTCTCCACGTGCTGTGTCAAATCTTGTCGAGGTCTGGTTCATGGTGTGGCTGTGTTTGGGATTTTTTTGGTGCCTGTGGGTCAGCTATTAGATTTTTTTATCAGTTCTAGCAGGCTGTTACTTGTGGTCAGGGAAGTCTTGCTCCTGAAAATGCTGATAAGAGGCTGAGATTAGCAGTGAGTGAGTCACGTATGATTCCTGTGTAGCACAGCAGTGAAAGTCTTGCTTTGTTTCATGTTGGTTTTTCCCCTTATTTCTGAATGCCTCCTGTGAATGTTTGAAAAAACTGATGGAATGCTTTGCCAACCTTTTTGTAGTCCTTTTGCCAGAATTACTAGCTTTCCTGTGATAATCATGGACATACAGAATTATTTTAAAACTGCTTAGCTGGCCTGTACATTTCTTCTTTTCCTTGGTGCCTTGCAGACCTGGACTAACAAAGAACAAGGAGCTACAGAGTTCCCGAAAGAAATTTGGCAAAGGAAAGTAGTACTAACCTAAAACTGTTTGATTTTGGGAGCAAAATAGGTCTTTTTGGTTACAAGTTAGAAGTGCTTCTGCCCAGCAGTGTTACCCCATTGCTCTGTGTTTTCTTTAGCACAGAGCATCCACGGGGAAAGTCAAGATTAGGTCCTCGTAACCAGTTTGTAGAACATTGTTTTGTGTATAGAACTCAAGAAATTACCTAACTAACAGTAGTTTCTGTTAAACTCTGGTATTGGAAGTACAGAGAAGTCTCAACACAGCGGGTTGGTGCTGTGGCAGAGAGCCACCTTTCATTCTACAGTATAGAATTATTTAGCTGTAATTGATCAGGTGAAAAATGAATTATTTTTTCTGCTTCTGTCAGCAAAGAGAATTCTCAATCACTGCAGCTGTATTTAATACTGTGTGCAACTGGTGTATTGTGTTATAAAGAGAGCTGTAGGTTGATGCTTTTTTATGAAGCTGAATAAAATTTTCATTGCTGTAGGTGTCTCTTCCAGCTGAAGAGACTGCCTGAACTCAGATGTTGTCCAGTGATTACAAACAGCAATGTCTAGTAAAAATGCTTGAACGTCGCTTTTAACTCAAAAAATTAAGGTGTTGTTAATGTACTGAGAAGTGGCCCATTTTCTCACCATAAAGTGGAATTTTCACTTAATATTTGGCTAATCTTAGAAACTATGTAGACATCCTCTAAAGCTTTTGATAGTTTTAATGCATAGCCATGCTAAGTCAACTGACTTGGTGTGTTCTTAACAAAATACTTAAGGATTAATATTAATAACTGAGTGTTCTTTGGGTTTTTTTTTCACAAAGCATTAATTTAACGACTAAACTGTGCAGATTGCACTTGATGGTGCAACAAGAAAGCTCTCAGTAGAAGGAAAACAAATGCAGACCTTCTGGGGATATTTGTGTTTCTGCCCAGTGGAATTTTAGGTGCCTATATGGCATTTCCATAAGGAAATATTTGCCTGCTTAAGGGCGTCATTGAGGCACTTTGGGGTAATTACTGGTTTGTGCTGGTTTCTTTGGAAGTGGAATTGTCTTGTGTCCTTGTGGGAATTAGCAAAGGGATGAATGAACCAGGCAAATTCATGGTCTGTGTGTGTCTTGGGTAAATAGAGAAAGCTTAGTGTGGATTTTCTTGTTCAGCTCCCAGCTATCCTGTCATGGGGTGAGTACTCCCAAGACCTGAGCTTTTTGTTCAGGTGGTTTCATCACTTGGTATCTTCTGAGACTTTCATTAGGTGGTATGAAACATAAAGGAGAAAAATAGATGTTTTCCTTAAATAATTTTCAGAGAGGTAGTGCTGTCCTGCAGGTTTGTGGTGGAGTTTGGTCGCTATGCAAGTCTTGTGCTCACAGTTTGGTTGTTTCTGTGTCTCAGCTGTNGGGCTGAGCCCAGAGCCCCGTGGGCAGCAGGGGAGGGGGGATTCTGCCCCTCTGCCCCGCTCTGCTGAGACCCCCCTGCAGGGCTGCATCCAGCCCTGGGCCCAGCACAGGAAGGACAGGGAGCTGCTGGAGCCAGTGCAGAGCAGGGACACCAAGGGGAGCAGAGGGATGGAGCAGCTCTGCTGGGAGGAAAGGCTGAGGGAACTGGGATTGTTCAGCCTGCAGAAGAGAAGGCTTTGGGGTGACCTCATTGTGGCCTTGCAGTGCCTGAAGGGAGCCCACAGGAAAGATGGAGAGAGACTCTTGACAAGGGCCTGGAGTGACAGGACAAGGGGGAATGGCCTCACACTGACAGAGAGCAGGGTTAGATGGGATATGAGGAAGAAATTGTTCCCTGTGAGGGTGGGGAGGCCCTGGCACAGGTTGCCCAGAGAAGCTGTGGCTGCCCCATCCCTGGCAGTGTCCAAGACCAGATGGGGCTCTGAGCAAGCTGGGATAGTGGAAGGTGTCCCTGCCCATGGCAGGGGCCTGGGATGGGATAATCTTTAGGGTCCTTTCCATTCCAGGCCGTTCTGTGATACTGTGAATTAGATTTGTAATGCCTTGTAAAAATGTTTGCAGTTTTACAAACAACTAAGTTTGGGGAGGAAGGGAAGGGAATTTATAAAGTTGTGTTTAGATGTAATCGAAAGAAGAGCTTTGATAAAAGCACATGAAAAAATGGCAAAGTCATCAAAAGAAACAAACATACTGTTGTGTATCAGCAGAAAAGGACAGCCTGTTTTTTGGCCACTTGGCTTCAGGTCTCCCTTGACTGAGCAGGACTCTCAAAGGTATCAGTACATCTTTACAACATGTTGGTCTTGTGTGTTTGCAGCTCTTTGGCTTTGAACTGCAGAAGTTTGGACCTCCCACACGTTGTTACAGTGCATGGGACCTTTTCAAAGGGACTTTGGGGGGTTTGCTGGCCAGTGCTCTAAATCAAGAGAGAGACAGTTCCACAGAAGTCTAAAAACAGTGTAACAGACACAATGGGCTTTATTGCTGCTTTTCTCTATCTTGATTCTTTTCCTGTTTGTTCTGCTAATGGCAGCAGGATCTCAATCCTCCTTTTGAACTCTGAAGAAATCTTCCCATTTCCTCTGACTTATGTTGAGTGCTTAATTTTAGGTAATGAGTCTGATGGTCCCCTACCAAAACCAACCAACCAAAAAAAAAGTAGATAAGTAACTGATCGTTCAGCTGCAAGGAAAGGTCTTTGAATAAAAGTGTTGACTTCTGCCTTGACCTGTCTCTGGGGTTAATGTGANGCTTTTTTTGTCCTGCTGAGCTCCTGCTCTGGCCATCAGTGGCTCTCCTGTTTTCCTGGTGAGTGAATGCCTGAAGAACAGAGAGTTTCTGCCCTCTGCAAGTACCACCAGCACAGTGGGCTGAGGAGATCTTAATTCCTGAAGCAGCACGTTCTCCACGTGCTGTGTCAAATCTTGTCGAGGTCTGGTTCATGGTGTGGCTGTGTTTGGGATTTTTTTGGTGCCTGTGGGTCAGCTATTAGATTTTTTTATCAGTTCTAGCAGGCTGTTACTTGTGGTCAGGGAAGTCTTGCTCCTGAAAATGCTGATAAGAGGCTGAGATTAGCAGTGAGTGAGTCACGTATGATTCCTGTGTAGCACAGCAGTGAAAGTCTTGCTTTGTTTCATGTTGGTTTTTCCCCTTATTTCTGAATGCCTCCTGTGAATGTTTGAAAAAACTGATGGAATGCTTTGCCAACCTTTTTGTAGTCCTTTTGCCAGAATTACTAGCTTTCCTGTGATAATCATGGACATACAGAATTATTTTAAAACTGCTTAGCTGGCCTGTACATTTCTTCTTTTCCTTGGTGCCTTGCAGACCTGGACTAACAAAGAACAAGGAGCTACAGAGTTCCCGAAAGAAATTTGGCAAAGGAAAGTAGTACTAACCTAAAACTGTTTGATTTTGGGAGCAAAATAGGTCTTTTTGGTTACAAGTTAGAAGTGCTTCTGCCCAGCAGTGTTACCCCATTGCTCTGTGTTTTCTTTAGCACAGAGCATCCACGGGGAAAGTCAAGATTAGGTCCTCGTAACCAGTTTGTAGAACATTGTTTTGTGTATAGAACTCAAGAAATTACCTAATAATAGTTTCTGTTAAACTCTGGTATTGGAAGTACAGAGAAGTCTCAACACAGGGGGTTGGTGCTGTGGCAGAGAGCCACCTTTCATTCTACAGTATAGAATTATTTAGCTGTAATTGATCAGGTGAAAAATGAATTATTTTTTCTGCTTCTGTCAGCAAAGAGAATTCTCAATCACTGCAGCTGTATTTAATACTGTGTGCAACTGGTGTATTGTGTTATAAAGAGAGCTGTAGGTTGATGCTTTTTTATGAAGCTGAATAAAATTTTCATTGCTGTAGGTGTCTCTTCCAGCTGAAGAGACTGCCTGAACTCAGATGTTGTCCAGTGATTATAAACAGCAATGTCTAGTAAAAATGCTTGAACGTCGCTTTTAACTCAAGAAATTAAGGTGTTGTTAATGTACTGAGAAGTGGCCCATTTTCTCACCATAAAGTGGAATTTTCACTTAATATTTGGCTAATCTTAGAAACTATGTAGACATCCTCTAAAGCTTTTGATAGTTTTAATGCATAGCCATGCTAAGTCAACTGACTTGGTGTGTTCTTAACAAAATACTTAAGGATTAATATTAATAACTGAGTGTTCTTTGGGTTTTTTTTCACAAAGCATTAATTTAACGACTAAACTGTGCAGATTGCACTTGATGGTGCAACAAGAAAGCTCTCAGTAGAAGGAAAACAAATGCAGACCTTCTGGGGATATTTGTGTTTCTGCCCAGTGGAATTTTAGGTGCCTATATGGCATTTCCATAAGGAAATATTTGCCTGCTTAAGGGCGTCATTGAGGCACTTTGGGGTAATTACTGGTTTGTGCTGGTTTCTTTGGAAGTGGAATTGTCTTGTGTCCTTGTGGGAATTAGCAAAGGGATGAATGAACCAGGCAAATTCATGGTCTGTGTGTGTCTTGGGTAAATAGAGAAAGCTTAGTGTGGATTTTCTTGTTCAGCTCCCAGCTATCCTGTCATGGGGTGAGTACTCCCAAGACCTGAGCTTTTTGTTCAGGTGGTTTCATCACTTGGTATCTTCTGAGACTTTCATTAGGTGGTATGAAACATAAAGGAGAAAAATAGATGTTTTCCTTAAATAATTTTCAGAGAGGTAGTGCTGTCCTGCAGGTTTGTGGTGGAGTTTGGTCGCTATGCAAGTCTTGTGCTCACAGTTTGGTTGTTTCTGTGTCTCAGCTGTCTGGTGTTGTTGTGTACCCACCTGCTGTTTGGATGTAGTAGCAAGGGAGTATTTTTAAATGAGTTGGCATTAGACTTTTTATAGAAACAAGCTGTGAGTCTCTTATCCTCCAAAAACCTTTTAACACTGTTAGTCTTTGTCATTTTCAAAGAAGGTTAAAACATCCTCTTCAGCCTCTTATTTGTTACATTTGCAGTTTCAAAAGCTGTTTCATTGATTGTGAGTGTGAGTGTTAGTTAGTTAGGAAGATATTTGCACTTTGCTATTGACTGTTTTGTAACTTTCATGTGTAGGTGGATTCCATTTGCCCCCAGGGAAGAAGCAATCCTAATTAAGGCTTTAATTAGTTGTTTCTTGGTTTTCATTGAAATTCGGGAAATCGAAAGTGTGAGAGCTCATCCGAATTGGTGCAATTTGGATGGGATCCGAGTCAGTGTTAACTAAAATCGTCTCCAAATCCCAGCACAGGAAGGACATGGAGCTGCTGGAGAGAATGGAGAGGAGGGACACCAAGGGGAGCAGAGGGATGGAGCAGCTCTGCTGGGAGGAAAGGCTGAGGGAACTGGGATTGTTCAGCCTGCAGAAGAGAAGGCTTTGGGGTGACCTCATTGTGGCCTTGCAGTGCCTGAAGGGAGCCCACAGGAAAGATGGAGAGAGACTCTTGACAAGGGCCTGGAGTGACAGGACAAGGGGGAATGGCCTCACACTGACAGAGAGCAGGGTTAGATGGGATATGAGGAAGAAATTGTTCCCTGTGAGGGTGGGGAGGCCCTGGCACAGGTTGCCCAGAGAAGCTGTGGCTGCCCCATCCCTGGCAGTGTCCAAGACCAGATGGGGCTCTGAGCAAGCTGGGATAGTGGAAGGTGTCCCTGCCCATGGCAGGGGCCTGGGATGGGATAATCTTTAGGGTCCTTTCCATTCCAGGCCGTTCTGTGATACTGTGAATTAGATTTGTAATGCCTTGTAAAAATGTTTGCAGTTTTACAAACAACTAAGTTTGGGGAGGAAGGGAAGGGAATTTATAAAGTTGTGTTTAGATGTAATCGAAAGAAGAGCTTTGATAAAAGCACATGAAAAAATGGCAAAGTCATCAAAAGAAACAAACATACTGTTGTGTATCAGCAGAAAAGGACAGCCTGTTTTTTGGCCACTTGGCTTCAGGTCTCCCTTGACTGAGCAGGACTCTCAAAGGTATCAGTACATCTTTACAACATGTTGGTCTTGTGTGTTTGCAGCTCTTTGGCTTTGAACTGCAGAAGTTTGGACCTCCCACACGTTGTTACAGTGCATGGGACCTTTTCAAAGGGACTTTGGGGGGTTTGCTGGCCAGTGCTCTAAATCAAGAGAGAGACAGTTCCACAGAAGTCTAAAAACAGTGTAACAGACACAATGGGCTTTATTGCTGCTTTTCTCTATCTTGATTCTTTTCCTGTTTGTTCTGCTAATGGCAGCAGGATCTCAATCCTCCTTTTGAACTCTGAAGAAATCTTCCCATTTCCTCTGACTTATGTTGAGTGCTTAATTTTAGGTAATGAGTCTGATGGTCCCCTACCAAAACCAACCAACCAAAAAAAAAGTGGATAAGTAACTGATTGTTCAGCTGCAAGGAAAGGTCTTTGAATAAAAGTGTTGACTTCTGCCTTGACCTGTCTCTGGGGTTAATGTGAGGATTTCATTAGTCAGTTAGGAAAATTTAAAAAAGAAAGGATTTCCCGCTTTGAAGATCTTGTGAAGAAAAAGCTTTGAGGATATGAAGCTTTTCTCTTTCCACTGTTCCAGTGCTTGGAGAGTCTGGTAGTCATAGAATCACAGACTGGTTTGGGTTGGAAGGGACCTTAAAGATGATCATGTTCCAAACCCCCTGCCATGGGCAGGGATGCCACTAAGTGTTGTGATGTTTATTTTCACTTTGCTATGCAACGTATTTTTTAACCAACCCATTATCTTCTTTGTTGTGACAAACCTTTTTGTGGTTACTTTTCCTTTTTTATGTGACCTAGTGGACTTGAGCAGTTATCTATGAAAGTAGCTTTTCCTTGTCTCCTATCCCATACCTTGCATCTCACCCCCAAAAATGTATCTTTTTCAGAGAATTCAGGTACTGACTGGTAGGGATCATGTTTGTATAAGAAAACTTGGTTTTAATTAAATTAAAATTAATTATTTACATTTGGCAACCACAGTGGTTTGAGATGTGAGGAGGTGGATTTAATAGTGACAGCACCAGCCTGTGCCATAAGCTGAACTGTAGAACTGGACAATAAAGTGTTGCTTTCTTCTTGATTATTAGTGACCTTTTAAGTGTTGTGTTGCCAGTGACAAAAATCTTGTAGTAGACAAAGCAAAAACTTGCTATTTACCTTTATACCATCAAATAAATAAATAAATTTCAAAGACTTACATGGCATACATTGCATGTCCTGGTAGCTGGTGTTTAGTTGGCCCTTGTGTCTCCCAGGTGCTAATTAACTACCAGTACGTGTCCAACTAGAGATTGTAATTAGTTCTGAAACTGCTGTGCCTTGATCACTTTCTGCCGAGTTTCTCCTAAGTTAAAGTCTCAAGAGAGACAAATGCTGTGGCTTTACTTCCTGCTGTTTGGGAAGGAGACAGTGGCTGGCAATAGAGAAATTAACTTTTCTCTCTCTCACATTTGCCTTACACTTGCACCTGTGTGAGGTCCGAGTGTACTTGGAATTTGTTGTGCAGAGGGTTGATTAAGTTTCCTTGGACAGAGTGCAGTAAATCCAGCAAAAATCAGCTCCGTGTTTGTCTTCCATTGACTCCCGGGTAATTGCAAGGAAAGAGAAAGGAAGGTTGGCATCTCTTGACTGCATAATGAAGTGGGAGATTAAAGCTCCACATGAAAAGAAATCTGTGATTATATAATAGCAGTAGCTGCTGTAAGATGTTTATTTCTTTGGTTAGTAACTAAGAAATGGTGTATTATAATCCCAGTAGTATTTCCTCCCAAGCTCTGGGAGGGGAACACTATGGCACAGGACAGGGATGTTGGATGAAGGACTGATGGAGGGTACTCGTCTTCCCCAAGGACAAATGCTTGTGGAGGAAGCTGGAAACCTGCAAGCTTTCAGGCCTGGCTTTGCTCTCTGCAGGTGCCATCTGTGGCTGTTTTTTACAGCCATGAAACACATAACAGCAGCACACTTCAGTATTTTACCTCTTATTAGCCAGTGTGTGCTTTCAGTTAAAGACATTTGAAGTTCATTAGATGGAGGCTATTTGCAGACACAAGTTACCCAGAAGAAATTATTGCTTAACAAACTTACTGTATTATTCTTATACTGAAATTGAGTTCCTTTGAGGGTATTTCAACATATACAAGAAAACTACATGCTGTTGTCCACTTCTCCGTTTTTTACATACGTTAGTGAAGCTTTTTTCAAGACATCATCTCAAATAAAGATCTCTTAATGTATCGATGTTAATATGAAGTCTCTTTGGCCCTTGAGCACTTTAACTTTGCCTTATGTACAAAGGCAGAACCAAGAGGTGGGCTTTTGATGGCTCTCACGATTGAAAGTGGTTCATCTTGGTGATGTCCTTTCCCTGTGGATAAACACTGGCATGGCCAGGGAGGAATTCACTGGCTCCTTTTATCCTCTCAGCAGTGTAGTTTCATTGGCTTGTGCATATTGCTGGGCTCTTTGTGAGCTTCTGGCTCTTACAAAAGTGGATTTGATTCCTGACCCAGTTCACTCAGAACTGAGGGGTGCCATGTGGGCCAGGCAGGGAGAACGGTACAGTTCAGAATTCTGCTTTCAAGTGTCAGTGGAGCTGTGTGCTTTGGAAACGGGGAAAAGATGTGTTTGTGGAATCAAATGGAAGGCTGCAGCAGTGCACTGCCTGCAAGGTGGCAATCACAAAAGGGAGCACTGCAGGCCTTTGGAACAGGGGCTGAATTTCTCTGTCACCTACCAGGTTTTGCTGCTGCTGAGAGCACTGTCTTAAGTGCTTTGCTTTGTCCTGTGCAATTCTAAAAAGTCTGGAACCAGGGGTTATTAGCAGTGGCTTGTGACTCCTTGCCAAGAAAAGGGTAATTGAAGTTAACCTTTAAACCCTCTGGAAAATCACTGTTTTGGGTGAGAGCTGTCTTGTATTGAAAGGGTTATTTGGAAACGCAGAGCAATGTTGAATGTTCTGCTGATGTTACAGACGAAGCTGACTTGACACTGGATATTTTTGCTGGCTTGGGTTAATCCTAAACTGAACCAATTTGAATTTACAAATAATCTGCAGTGACTGTTTAATTCTGATATCTTAATTATTTTATGCTCCTGATGTGGGCTCTGCAAACTAACCTACCTCGGTGCTCATACAAAACCAGGCTAAATCATCACACAAAGGGATGCTGTGTAAACAATCCGGGGAAGCAAAGATAGCAGCAGTCTTTCATTATTTTCAGAAATAGAACAGGCTCTCAAGAATTGCCTATAAATTGATATAATGTGGAAATGGAAATTGTCTGGCAGTGCCTAGAAAGTGGAGCACTGTTTACTCAAGAATTGCAATGTCGGCTGTGAGCGAACTGGAGGGGCCGTTGGGTTCTGGCTGCACTGCAGTCAGGGGCTGCATGGTGAGCCACTGCTTTGCCACCAGCATAGTCATTCTGCTGGCAGGGACATCTGCTCAGTGGTAAAGGAATCAAAAAATCCTTGAATAGCTTGGGTTGGGAGGGACTTTAAAGCTCATCCCATCCCAGCTCCCTACCACGGGCAGGGACACCTTCCACTATCCCAGATTGCTCAGAGCCCCATCCAACCTGGCCTTGGACGCTGACGGGAATTGGGGCAGCCACAGCTTCTCTGGGAAGGGAGATTTGGGTTTGTTTTTCATTAGTTCTACATGGCTTTAACTACACAAATGCAAATAAACCAGAATCTTACTCCATTGGTTTTTTCAGTTATTGTCAAGTAGACTTATCCTCGAGGAAAGAAATGAAAGCAAATGCCACGTCATTGTACTTCTGTTTTTATGTGCTACCCCTTCTATATTGCCTGAATACCTGGATGACTTGCCCAACTGTACTTTTTCAGAGACGTGCATGCTTAATGACATACATGTTTTAACTTGAATAGTTCCTTTAAAATGCCCTCCTGTAGTTCTAACCACTGGGATTAACAACAGGAGCTAACCTCCAACCCAAACAGGTCAGTGGGTATGTGAATACACAGGCCCAATCCTGATTGCTGCTAAGTGCTGCTTGATTGTATTATTCCGTCTCTTGCTCTTTTTCTTTAAATATGCTTTCTCAGACATGCTTTTCTGAGAACCAGTGCAAAATACTTAAGTCATAGGTAGGCACGGCAAGAGTTAGCTGTGTTTAAAGCATTAGTAGTCAAGTGTGAAATGGTGCAGGTAAGGCAGGAATGTAAAGTGAGGGAGCTGCTCTCTTTAAATCTACAGGGTAGACTTGGGTTGACTGTGAGTGAAAAAGAAGAAATTTTCAACAACAGAGCAAATTCTTGCCATGACTTTCTGTGTTGTTCTGTTGGATAATTACCTTGTGAAGTGAGCCTGACTGTGTGGAGCCACAGTGGTGTGGCCAAGTCAGTGTTTTGGGAGGGAATCCTCTGATCAGCAGCTTGTTGGAGCCATCGTGCTTCCAGGGCTGCTGAAGGAAGCAGAGGAAAGCATTCCTGCTGTCAGTGAGTGTGACACCTCAGTGCCTCCTGTGTTGAAAAAACAAAGTCTTCTTGCTGACAAGGAGAAGAGAAACTCCTGGTTTCTGTGCAATTCCCCCGGTGTTTTCCCGGCACAGCCGCGGGGGTGAGGGAGTAGAGTAGGACGTGCAGGTGAGCCTGTGGGTGAGCCGTGATGGTTCTCTGCTGCATCAGCCACCCCCTTTTCATCCTGGAGCAATGGTTCCATGGGCTTTAATCACAGGAGTTGCAAAATAGTGTTAGTTTGGAGGAAGAGAAAGCAGTGTGCTCTGCCTGTGGGTATTCTGCTCTGATGTCCTCTGAGCTCATGTGCTGGGGCTCTGTTTGCTGTGTCGTTTAAACAAAAAGAAAATAAATGACTTCAAGTGTTTTTCTTCTTCTTTCTCTTTTCTCAACAACTGGAACTCTAAAGGCTTAGAAATGTATTAAATTAATTCAAGCCTCTTGTTCCTGGAAAGCAAATGCCCTTCACGTACTTGCAAGGAGAAAAATGACAGGCAGAACTCTGGAGATCTCAGTCAAGACTTTCCTTTTACATCAAGCTGCTTTATAATTTTAATGTCCCTCTCCTTGGTTTATATGTCAACATGGTTTTTTTGTAGCACTTGCTTTGCAACACCACAGTAGGTCGTGAAGAACTAGGATACATTGTTGGGAGCAAATAAGGAGTAGTTTAGAGTTGAATTTGAAGATAAGCAGGTTTTTTTTGCTCTTCCTGAGAAGAGCTAAATAGTAGTAACAAAGAAGCACCTTCTTTTCTGGGTTGTAGATGGTGTTGCTCCTGCTAACGCAGGGAAAGGGACTTCATGGTGCAGTGAAGTCTGGGCTGGACAAGTCCTCTCTCAATTCTGTTTGAGGTGTTGGGTTGCTCAGGGAAGAGAGGGAATAAGTTTTTTGGATCTTGTTGTGACTGGCCACCTTCAACAGTCAAGTGAGGACATGAACAAGTGACTGCAGTCATTGAAGACATGAAGAGCTTGATGCTCTTTATATTTTCCTCATAGTGTGTCTTGCTTGCAGTTTGGTTCAGTTTTGTCCCCGTAGGTAAGAGCAGTAGGCAAAGCAGGGTGATACAGCTCCTGTGTCTTGGGGTGACTC